>SNQJ01S0017857.1:104882-115226 GCA_010110895.2 Picea sitchensis | reverse complement strand
AAAGTAGAATTAGGTTCAATGAATTCGGAAAATGTATACAATCTAGACTGATGATTTACCTCACCGATAGAAACCCTAGAGTTGGTTTGCATGTCGTATATGTTCATGAAATTTGGTGTGAATACGAATTTATTTCCGGTGTCGGAATTCATCATCTGATACATGGAGAGAAGGTTGACAGAAAAATTGGGAACATGCAACACGTTCTCGAAGCTTCCGTTGGTGAGTTCAATCCTTCCTTTGCTGGTGACTTCGACAGAATATTTGTCCCCCATCAAAATAGGAGGACCTTTGCATGCATCCAAAAAAGAATAGATTGCTTCTGAGGCAGCCATGTGATGTGATTCTCCTGAATCTACGATCCAAGCATCGAGAGAGGAGTTGATTGCAATCAATGCATGGCTAGAATTTCCTTTCTTGGTATTCAGATCTTCTGGCTTCTTCTTCTTTGCACCCTCAGGGATGCGATTTCCAAGGTTATTTTGCTGAAGTATTTGAGACATCAGATCTTTTTTTTTTTGCAGGCATGCGGATTTCGAGTGGAATCCTTTGTGACAGTATGTTCATTTCTCTCCTTTTCTTCCCTTTTCTCCTTTGGATCTGGAGACATCGGTGAAGGGTTTTGTGTAGCCTTCCTTCTTTGTATGTGCATGAGATTTCCGCTTATATTTATCCTTAGATTTCTGATATTTGTGGCTGCCATCATGCATAGTGAGTGCATGTTCCTTTGGGCCTTTTATTGCACCCATGTTGATGAGCTTGGTTTTCTCTTGTGTCAAGAATTCGATAAAGTCCTCAAGAGAAGGCATCTTTCATGTGGCTCAAGAGGTGAATATGACTGTATAGAATGTGGATATGAATACAGATAATTCAGGACCAAGCTTGGAGAGAATGGTGGAAACCATTTGTTTCTCCTCCTTCGATTTATCAACCCCACAAGATTTGAGTTGCGACAGTAAATCCTTGAATTTTGTAAAGAAATCGTGTATATTCTTGAAGATTTTTGGATCCAATTTGAGCAGATCCACCTCCATCATGTGTCCTCTCATCTCATCCTATTTTCAAAAGAGCCCCTCCAATATAGTCCAAGCTTCATTGGGAGTCTTACAGGAAGATATATGAAAAAGGAGATCAGGAGAAATAAGACTGCAAATTGTTCCGAGTGCCTCATCCATACGATTTAAGTACTTGGATTTTTCTATGGCTGATTTCAGCTCTATATCTATATCCATGGTTAACCTATACCACCCTCTGGATTAGATATGTATGGCTATATTCTCCTTCCATGCAAAATAGTTGTAAGATGTAAGAATGAATTCTTTCTGGAATTCCATCTTTCCACTGTCTTCAATCTTTTGTACCTGCAAAACATTTTGGTGTAGCTTTTGCTTAGAAGTCCATCGGATATGATACCATGTAAATGTGTTGACCTACACAAAATATATCTACATAAACAATGATACACACATTTGCAGAGAGAATTGGAAAAAGAAGAAGAAGGAGAGAAAGAATGGAAATAATTCTCATTAACCGTTGTGAATAATGAATAATTTACACATGATATACTTTGTATAACTCAATGAGTTTGACTTGAGGTGAACCAAGTCACCATAGTGGTGGTATAGAGTGATATGGACACACGCCATCATTTACGGGAGTGAACTGCCACCTATTCTAGTCTATCAGATAGTTACGGGAGTGAACTGCCACCTATTCTAGTCTATCAGATAGTTACGGGAGTGAACTGCCACCTAGTTGAGTTAACTAGTCAACTAGTCTTCAGTTAACTAACTAAAAAGAAAGTAGTGAGGAGTTAACTCAAGGAATCAAGGCTAATGCACCACTTTGGTGATGATACCAAGTCTAGGTCTAATTATCATGGTGATGATCCCAACGCAACATCTAAACTCAACTCAACTAGTCAAACTGAAGTGTGAACTGAAAGAGAATATTCTCCAGGTGGAATATTCTCTCCTAAAATATAGGAGATTGGATAATGACTAATTATGAATAATAAACAAATAAAAACCTTAGGAAAAATAAATACTAGGTGTGTGTGAAGTAACTCCAACATCTGACTCCCGAAACTCTGATGAGGGCTAACGAAGGTTAGCTCCTCCCTTTTCCCAACTCACATGACCACACACTCATGACCACAAGATTTACCATGAAATAACGTCGCGGTTCGTAGTATTAGAACCTGTGATACAAGGTTCCTAACCCCTCAAATTCACAAATTTCAAAATACCGAGGATGCGATATCTACAACTCAGGTCTCTCTTGGACCGAAGGTTACACTTATTTCGATGTTTCACATTTCACAACTTTGTCTTGCACAAATTTTGTTTTCTCCTCCACTCTGTCACTGAAATCACAAAATATCCCCTCACTACAAATCAACAGATCTAGGCCTTCGAATATCTGACGGATCCGATCTTTTCGAGGTTCCACCAGTCGAGAGTCCCATGATGTTCAACCTTTTACTCCCAGTTGCCGAAATTTTGAAAGCTTGAGGCACTTGATCAACGGCTCACAACGCTCTCCAGATCTACACTTAGATCTCTTCCCCGTCACTAACCTCCTCGCAACTCCACTTGATCCAATGGCTTGTGGGGTCTCACGTTCCTCTTCGAAGTTCTCCAGTATCCGTTCAGATCTTTGAGATCTCCCTTCCTGGATCTACGCAGTGTTAAAGCCTACGCACCTACCTCAAATCAGATGATCTGTGGGATTCTCCATCATGATCCAAGGCTCGATGACGTTCTTCCTCCTGAACTTTTACTCGCTTCAGACTTAGAATATTTTCTAAGTCTTCGAAGGTTCGAATTTCGCTTCTTCCGGGGAATGGGGTCCTGGATCTCGATAACACTTTCTGACGTGTTATTCCTCCTGATCTTTGTCTGGTTCAGACTTTGATTTCCCATGCACTCCTTGTGTCTGAGGGATTTTGATAACTCATATCCATGGTATTTCTCAAAGAGAACTTCTTCCCTATTTCCTTGCATTCCTTTTTGGCTCGATGCACACCTTGCAGAGCTTCAAATGAAGAGAAACAATTGAAACTAAAAACTAACAGTCACAGTTTCGTTCTCCTCTATGGAGATTCATTCACTTGTTCATGAAAACAGAAATAACAGGAAATCGCAAATAACATTCACACACACCCATTTGGATCAATTTTCCTTTTTTTATATTCACAAGTGCCAAACGACTACAAATTACAGTCAAATTTCAATAACTCAAAAACTGAGATCTCCTGCTAACTCGCAGTTCTCTCCTACAACTAATTTCTCTCTTTATTGCAACTCTCCTTTTTTCCCTGAACATCCCTAACTTCTAATTAACTCAAAAACTTCTAGGTTTTACCCTGGCTATCGGTCTACCCTAAGATTCATCCTATGCTATCTTAGTCTAGTCTCAATCCAAATTCGAAGTGGGAACTCCTACTCCATTTGTGAATCTCAAAACGTGCTTCAAAAGGTAAGTTTTGGCATTGGTTCAAGAATGCCTCTAAAGGTAAGTTACGGAGCTGAGTTAAGGTGGATTTCAAAATTGACTGCAACTTCCAATGTTGAAGTTCTAGAAGAAATCCCACGTGTTGAGTGGTCCTGCCTTTGCGTGCTTGCCAACGATGCTCCTGCATCATACTCCCCTTGAAAACAAATCATGGACTCATGTCCATGATCTCCTCTATTGATTTTCCCTACTTCTGGATAGCAGCTTCATTTTCCCAACTGGCATATTTGATTGGGTGTCCCTTCCATTTGACCAGATACTCAAAATAGGTTTTCCTTCTAGTCTTCTTGCCAATCCTCTAATCAACAATTTCCTCCATATACATCTTTTCTGCTACATGAATTTGTTTCTCCCACTAAATATTTCCTTGATCTTCTGACCCTTTTGTGTCATATTTCTTTTAAGGATACAGGTCTGAAACATTGAATATCAGCGAAATTCCCACACCATCTGGTAGCTCGATCTCATAGGCATTTTTATCTAACTTCCTCAAGATCTTACAAGGTCCTATCTTCTTCATCTTTAATTTTTTATACGTTCCCCTAGGGAACCTTTCCTTCCTGAGATGTGATAAAACCTGATATCCCACTTCAAATTGAGGTTCCATGCGATGTTGATTAGCTCTGTGCTTGTATTTATGGTTAGAACTCTGTAATTGTTCTCTGATTTGGCTATGGAGATTCTGCATTTCAGCAGAAAAATCGTCTGCTCCAACGCTTCTGATCTCTCCCTATTCCAAGTCTCTCAACTCAAATACTCCCCTTGGTTTCATTCCATATAGTATTTGGAATGGACTCTTTCCATTGCTCTTGTTTGGTGAATCGTTGTATGCAAATTCTTCTTGTTGCAGAATCTGATCCCACTGGTTATGATGTTCAGTAACTAGACTCCTTAATAAATTCCCCAAACTTATATTTACTACTTCATTTTTCCCATCTGTCAGAGGGTGATAAGTTGAGATGAAGGACAAATCTAGCCCCATCTTCTTCCACAACGTCCTCCAAAAGTTACCAACAAATTTTGTGCCTCTATCTGAAACAATACTCTTGGGTAGGTCGTGAAGTCTCACAACTTCTTTGAAAAATAGATTTGGAACATGCATTGCATCACTGGTCTTCTGGCATGGGATGAAATGTGCCATCTTTGAAAATCTATCCACCACCACAAATATGGAATCAAATCCTCTTTATGTTCTTTGCAATCCCAAAACAAAATCCATGCTTATTGCATCCCAAGGCCTCTCTGGTATTGGTAATGGTTGATACAACCCAGTGTTCTATCTTTTCCCTTTTGCATGTTGGAAGATTCTACATCTATTCACAAAATTTATCACCTTTTTTCTCATACCTGGCCAATAGTATGAAATTATCAACTATGCAAACATTTTATCATGGCCGAAATGTCCAGCCAATCCTCCACTATGCTTCTCCTTCAGAAGATTGTCCCTCATTGAGCATCTTGGTATGCACCATTGATTTCATCTGAACAACAATCCTTCCTGAACCATATACTCTGTACATTGACTTCTATCTCTCAGTACAGGGCTTGTACATGCTTCATAGGCCTCCTTGAAATCTGCATCATCATGATACATGTACTTAAGGTTTTCAAACCCCAAGGTCTTCACCTAGAATTCCTGCATGATCAAACATTTCCTACTTAACACATCAACAACCTTATTATCATTCCCAACAATATTTTTTATGACAAAAGTAAAATTTTGCATAAATTCAACCCATTTTTCATGCCTCTGATTCAGTTTTTCCTGTCCAGTTATGAATTGTAAAGCTTGGTTATCGATGTACAAGACAAACTCTTGCAGGACAAGATAATGCTTCCATTTCTTCAATGCTTGAATTATGGCATAGAACTCCTTGTCATATGTGGAGTATTTCTTCTTATTCTCATTTAGCTTCTCACTGAAATAGGCAATAGGTCTGTTATCCTGACTCAAAATGGCTCCTATTGAAACTCCACTTGCATCACATCTTACCTAAAATGTCTTCTCAAAATTTGGCAAGATCAAAATTGGTCATTCTGTTATCTTCTCCTTCGGTATATTGAAGCTCCTTTCAGCCTCCTCTATACATTTAAAGGATGTGTGCCGCTTCTTCACTGTATCCATCATTGGCACACAAATTCCACTGAATTCTCTAATGAACTTCCTATAGAATCTCGCTAATCCATGGAAGCTCCTTACCTCGAACATGCTTCTTGGTGATGACCATTCTCTGATCGCTTCCACCTTCTCTGGATCCATCTTTAGTTAATTTGAAGAGATCAAAAAAACCAAATAAATGAGTTTTGTCTTCATAAAAGAGGACTTCTTCAAATTGATTAACAACTTCTCCTGTTGTAGCCTCCTCATTACTAGCGTTAGGTACCTCAAATGCTCCTCTTTAGTCCTGCTAAATATTTGTATATCGTCCAGATATACAACCACAAAATTGCCAATGAAATATTTCAAAATTTTATTCGTCAACCTCGTAAAAGTACTTGGAGCATTTGTTAAGCCAAACGACATAACAAGCCACTCATATACACCTTTGTTTGTCTTAAAGGTTGTCTTCCATTCATCACCTTCTCTCATCTTGATCTGGTGATATCCACTTTTCAGATCTATCTTAGAAAATAAATTTTCTCCACTTAAGCAATCCATTAAATCATCCATTCTTGGTAAAGAAAATCTGTACCTAATGGTGATATTTTTGATGGCTCGCGAGTCTGTGCACATTCTCCATCCTCCATCTTTCTTTGGGCTCAACAAAGTTGGTACTACGCCTGGGCTCAAACTTTCTCTGACCAAACCTTTGTCTAACAATTCTTGGACTTGGTTCTTCACCTCCTCATTCTCTCGAGGTGTTAATCTATACACTTCTTTGTTCGACAGACTTTCTCTTGGTATCAAGTCTATATGATGAATGATACTCCTAATGGGCAACAATGAGTTTGGCAGCTCATCCACCACTATATCAACAAAATTATCTAGCAGCTCCTGAACTTCTTCAGGCAAATCATCCATTGATGTCCTCGTAAGGATGAATCTGGGCTTCCTCATGACAATGAAATCCATCTCTTGTTCTTCCTTGACTTCTTTCAGGAGTTCCTTCCAACTCATGAGAAGTATGCTTGTGCTAGCTTCTTCCTTTACTCTCTTCTCCTCCATTGGCAGCAACATATGCATCCTACCATTCTTATCTAATGTATATGTGTTTTTCCTCCCATCATAAATGAAATTTCCGTAAAACTACCATGGTCTTCCCAATAGAATATGGCATACATGCATGGGGATTACATCACACAGGATTCCATCTTTATAACATCCTATATTCATTTCAACTAGGCATTGTTTAGTAATCATTACCTGGTGTCCTTTTTGAAACCATGAGACCTTGTATAGTTTTGGATGTGCATTTGTCTTCATCTCTAATTTCTCCACCATCTCTGTGGATACTAGGTTGTCATTTATCCCACTATCAATGATCACCTTGCATACTTTGTCCTTATTCTTGCAAGTTGTCCTGAAGAGACTGTTTCTCTATACTAGCCTTTCAATTTCTGCCTCTGGTTTCAAGCTAACTTTTCTCAACATTAGGGATGCTCCATCCTCTGCTCCTTTTGCTTCAAAATTTCTTTGTTGGGCTTCTGAGATGTGATCTTCTCCTCCTTCCTTCTTCTTCTCAAGAAATTCCCAAGACATGTGCCCTGTCTTTCCACAGGCATAACATCTTACTCCTCCTCTGCCTCTTCCTCTAAAAGAGTTTCTTCCACCACCCTATCTTTTCCTGGAACTTCCTCCTCGTTTCGAGTGATTATGCATTTTGTCAGCCTCATCCCTAGACTGATGTGTTCTGTCACGGTTAAATCCCTTGATTTTTCTTGGGACCGATATTTTACCTCTTCCTCGCTAACTTTGTTTTTTGGTCAGCTTCTCCTCTGCCTTCGGTGCAAACTGATAAGAATCCTCCACGGTTTTGACCAAAATCATGTTGAGCTCGTCCTGGATCTCATATCTCAAGCCATTTATATATCTATGGAATTTTTCTTCATCTCTCTCCCTTTGTCTAGTTTTGATGTTCAGTCGATAAAACTCCTCGGTGTACTCCTTAACTATCATCCCTTTCTGTCTCAGGTTTTGTATATTCCTAAACAGATTGATCTGATAGTCCTTGGGTATGAACTTAGCCTTCATATTGGCTACCATTCTGTCCCAACTCTTTATCCTCTTTTTTCATTTACTTCTTATCTCGGCCTGCAGTTCGTCCCACCACAACAATGCATGCCCTTTTAACCTGGTGACCTCCTGCTTCACCTTCTTCTCTTCATAGAAATATTCATAGTCGAAGTGTTTTTCCATGGACCTTATCCAGTCCAACAATTCTTCAGCATCTAGATTTCCCTCATACATGGGAACATCTATTTTATCTCTGCCTCCCAATCTGGCAACTACTTTCAAAAAATGGCCTTCTACAGCATCCTCTCCTGCAACTTCTTAAACCTCAACCTCTTCACTTTCTACATCGTTGACATCCCCAGTGTCAGGTTATCTTCTTTGTGCTACTTTCATTGTTTCCAATCTGGCACGAAGATCTCGCATCTCTCTCTCTACAACACGATTGGCTAAAGGTGCCTCTCATCTCCTTGGTGGCATTGTGTTGACTGCTTGTCACACACAGAGTACAACTCTGAGTTCTTTGTCTCTTCCTCTTTATCTTTCACCTAAAGTCTACAGATGAAGAACAATCATCTCTGATACCACCTAATGCGGAGCCCCTATCCCTCCTAAGGGTTGCGTGACCTCCCGGTCAGGATCTTTGATTCAGGAGCCAAAATAGCTCTCTCTTGGTTCTGAGTTGAAACCCTTGACACTGAGTCCATAGGCCCTTGTCTATTTTCATCATGAGAATCACCACTAGGCATAATCCCAAACTCCATGAGACCGCAGGTGCGGCCACGAGCTTGGCCCAAAAGGCACATCCTAAAAATGCGCGCCACATTTTTGTGTTTCGGGATTTCTGATGCAATAGTCCCCCGTCATAGACCCCTCTAAGTCCCAAAACACTGATGAGGGATAATGGAGGTTAGCTCCTCCCTTTTCCCAACTCACATGACCACACACCCATGACCACAATCTTTACCACAAAAACACGTCATAGCCCGCAGTATCAGAACCTACGATACAAGGCGCTTGACCCCTCCAAGTCATGAATGCCAAAATACTGATGACACAAGATCTACAACTCAGGTCTCTCTCGGACTCATGGTTACGCTTATTTTGTTGTTTCACATTTCATGAATTCGCCCTGCACGAAATCTGTTTTCTCCTCCACTTGGTCACCGAAATCATGAAATCTCCCCTCACTACAGATCAACGACTCTAGGCCTTTGAAGATCTGACGACTCCGATCTTTTCAAGGTTCCACCGGTCGAGAGTCCCACGTTGTTGACCCTTGTACTCCCAGTTGTCAAAATGCCAAAATATTGAGGTGCTTGATCAACGGATCACAATGCCCTCCAGATCTACTCTCATATATCTTCCCCATCACTAACGTCCTTTCAACTCCACTTGATCCAACGGCTTGCGGGGTATCATGTTCCTCCTCAAATTTCTCCACTATTTGTTTAGATATTCAAGATCTCCCTTCCTGGATCTACGCAGTGTTAAAGCTTGTGAACCTACCTCAAATCAGATGGTCTACAGGATTCTCCATCGTGATCCAATGCTCAACGACATTCTTCCTCCTGAACTTTTACTCGCTTCATACTTATAAGATTTTCTAAGTCTTCAAAGGTTTGACCTTCACTTCTTCCAGGGAATGGGTTCTTGGATCTTGATAAAAAATTTCGATGTGTTATTCTTCATGAGATTTGTCTGATTCAGATTTTGATTTCCCGCGCACTCCTTGCATCTGAGGGATTTTGATAACTTGGATCCATGGTATTTCTCGCAGAGAAATTCCTTCTGATTTCCTTGCACTCCTCTCTGGCTTGATGCACACCTTGAGAGCTTCAAATGAAGATAAACAATTGAAACTGAAAACTAACAGTCACAGTTCTGTTCTCCTCTATGGAGATTCATTCACTTGTTCATGAAAACATAAATAATAGGAAATCGCAAATAACATTCACACACACCCATTTGGATCAATTTTCCTTCTGTTATATTCACAAGTTCCAAACTGGCTACAAATTACAGTCAAATTTCAGTAACTCAAAAACTGAGATCTACTGCTGTTATCGGACTAATCTATAGGTGCGGACACGAACTGATCTCCCTAGATCCACCTGGATCTAGAACAAAATAGGATAGGACATGACTCTTTCCCTAAGTTTTGACTATTGAATCAACTAGTAGGAAGGAACAAGTAACATACCTTTATATCGCTTCCTAGGGTCTCTGTTTCTCCCGCTTCGCTCCAGTGCTCTCATGAAGTCAAGACCAAGACAACACAAACCAACCAAAGTGAAGATAACACAATATATTCAACAGTCAACCTATGTGTATGATCAAGGAATTACACAATAAAGTGGAAATAACTTTATGGGAAAGGGACATGCCACTGTATCATATTAATGGAAAGTAAAGATTACAACCTGAGCCTTGATGTCGCAAACTTCCTTTCGATGGCTCTTGGTTCCGACACACACACTTGCTCAATCCTTGCATGAAGAAGATCAAATCCTTTTGATAGACTTGCTAGAGTCTCCAAGCTGTTGTTCAATGCTGAGTCCTTCACACAATTCTTTCACCAATTCTCCAATGAATCTTGCTTAACCTTTTCCATGAGAATTCCCTCAATATATAGGAGAGAATGAATTAGTTACTTG
>SNQJ01S0017857.1:83894-104872 GCA_010110895.2 Picea sitchensis | reverse complement strand
CATCTAAACTCAACTCAACTAGTCAAACTGAAGTGTGAACTGAAAGAGAATATTCTCCAGTTGGAATATTCTCTCCTAAAATATAGGAGACTAGATAATGACTAATTATGAATAATAAACAAATAAAAAACTTAGGAAAAATAAATCCTAGGTGTGTGTGAAGTAACTCCAACATCTGACTCCTGAAACTCCGATGAGGGCTAACGAAGGTTAGCTCCTCCCTTTTCCCAACTCACATGACCACACACTTGTGACCACAAGATTTACCACGAAAGAACGTCGCGGTTCATAGTATTAGAACTTGTGATACAAGGTGCCTAACCCCTTAAAGTCACAAATGTCAAAATCTCTATGATGCGATATCTACGGCTCAGGTCTCTCTTGGACCGAAGGTTACACTTATTTTGGTGTTTCGCGTTTCACAACTTTTCCTTGCATGAACTCTGTTTTCTCCTCCACTCTGTCACTAAAATCACAAAATATCCCCTCACTACAAATCAATGGATCTAAGCCTTCGAATATCTAACGGCTCCGATCTTTTCGAGGTTCCACCAGTCGAGATTCCCATGCTATTGAACCTTTTACTCCCAGTTGTTGAAATGTTGAAAGCTTGAGGCACTTGATCGACGACTCACAATGCCCTCCAGATCTACACTCAGATCTCTTCCCCGTCACTAACCTCCTTGCAACTCCACTTGATCCAACGGCTTGTGCGGTCTTAGATTCCTCTTCGAAGTTCTCCATTGTCCATTCAGATGTTTGAGATCTCCCTTCCTGGATCTACACAGTGTTAAAGCCTACGCACCTACCTCAAATCAGATGATCTGCGGGATTCTCCATCGTGATCCAACGCTCGATGACGTTCTTCCTCTTGAACTTTTACTTTCTTCAGACTTAGAATATTTTCTAAGTCTTCGAAGGTTCGACTTTCACTTCTTCCGAGGAACGGGTTCCTGGATCTCGATAACACTTTCTGACATGTTATTCCTCCTAATCTTTGTCTGGTTCAGACTTTGATTTCCCATGCACTCCTTGTGTCTGAGGGATTTTGATAACTCATCTCCACGGTATTTCTCAAAGATAAATTCTTCCCTATTTCCTTGCATTCCTTTCTAGCTCGATGCATACCTTGCAGAGCTTCAAATGAAGAGAAGCAATTGAAATTGAAAACTAACATTCACAGTTTCGTTCTCCTCTGTGGAGATTCATTCACTTGTTCATGAAAACAGAAATGACAGGAAATCACAAATAACATTCACACACACCCATTTGGATCAATTTTCCTTTTTTTATATTCACAAGTGCCAAATGGCTACAAATTACAGTCAAATTTCAGTAACTCAAAAACTGAGATCTCCTGCTAACTCACAGTTCTCTCTTACAACTAATTTCTCTCTTTATTGCAGTTCTCCTTTTTTCCCTGAACATCCCTAACTTATAATTAACTCAAAAACTTATAGGGTTTCCCCTAGCTACTGGTCTACCCTAAGATTCATCCTATGCTATCTTAGTCTAGTCTCAATCCAGATCCGAAGTGGGAACTCCTACTCCATTTGTGAATCTCGAAACGTGCCTCAAAAGGTAATTTTTGGCATTGGTTCAAGCATGCCTCCAAAGGTAAGTTCCAACGCTGAGTTAAGGTGGATTTCAAAATTGACTGCAACTTCCAACGTTGAAGTTCAAGAAGAACTCCCATGTGTTGAGTGGTCCTGCCTCTACGTGCTTTCCAACGATGCTCCTGCATCATACTCCCCTTGAAAACAAATCATGGACTCATGTCCATGAGCTCCTCTATTGATTTTCCCTGCTTCTGGATAGTAGCTTCATTTTCCCAACTGGCATCTTTGATCGGGTGTCCCTTCCATTTGACCAGATACTCAAAACAGGTTTTCCTTCTAGTCTTCTTTCCAATCCTCTAATCAGCAATTTTCTCCATCTGCATCTTTTCTGCTACATGCATTTGTTTCTCCCACTGAATATTTCCTTGATCTTCTGACCCTTCTGTGTCATATTTCCTGTAAGGATACAGGTATGAAACATTGAATATGGGCAAAATTCCCACACCATCTGGTAGCTCAATCTCATAGGCATTTTTATTGAACTTCCTCAAGATCTTACAGGGTCCTATCTTCTTCATCTTTAATTTGGTATACGTTCCCCTAGGGAACCTTTCCTTCCTAAGATTTGATAAAACCTGATATCCCACTTCAAATTGAAGTTCCCTGCGATGCTCACTATCTCTATGCTTGTATTTATAGATAGAAATATGTAATTGTTCTCTGATTTGGCTATGGAGATTCTACATTTCAGCAGAAAAATTGTCTGCTCCAGCGCTTATGATCTCTCCCTATTCCAAGTCTCTCAACTCAAATACTCCCCTTGGTTGCATTACATATAGTATTTGGAATGGGCTCCTTCAATTGCTCTTTTTTGGTGAATCGTTGTATGCAAATTCTTCTTGTTGCAGAATATGATCCCACTGGTTATGATGTTCAGTAACTAGACTCCTTAATAAATTCCCCAAACTTCTATCTACTACTTCAGTTTTCCCATCTGTCTGAGGGTGATAAGATGAGATGAAGGACAAATCTAGCCTCATCTTCTTCCACAACGTCCTCCAAAAGTGACCAACAAATTTTGTGTCTCTATTTGATACAATGCTCTTGGGTAGGCCGTGAAGTCTCACAACTTCTTTGAAAAATAGATTTGGAACATGCGTTGCATCACTGGTCTTCTGGCATGGGATGAAATGTGTCATATTTGAAAATCTATCCACCACCACAAATATGGAATCGAATCCTCTTTGTGTTCTTGGAAATCCCAACACAAAATCCATGCTTATTGCATCCCAAGGCCTCTCTGGTATTGGTAATGGTTGATACAACCCAGTGTTCTATCTTTTCCCTTTTGCATGTTGGAAGATTCTACATCTATTCAAAAAATTGATCACATTTGTTCTCATACCTGGCCAATAGTATGAAATGCTCAACTATGCAAACATTTTTTCATGGCCGAAATGTCCAGCCAATCCTCCACTATGCTTCTCCTTCAGAAGATTGTCCCTCATTGAGCATCTTGGTATGCACCATTGATTGCATCTAAACAACAATCCTTCCTGGACCATATACTCTATCCATTGACTTCTATCTCTCATTACAAGGCTTGTACATGCTTCATAGGCCTCCTTGAAATCTCCATCATCATGATCCATGTACTTAAGGTGTTCAAACCCCAAGGTCTTCACCTGGAATTCCTGCATGATCAAACATTTCTTGCTTAACGCATCAACAACCTTATTATCATTCCCAGCAATATGTTTTATGACAAAAGTAAAATTTTGCATAAATTCAACCCATTTTTCATGCCTCTGATTCAATTTTTCCTGTTTGGTTATGAATTGTAAAGCTTGGTTATCGATGTACAAGACAAACTCTTACAGGACAAGATAATGCTTCCATTTCTTCAATGCTTGAATTATGGCATAGAAATCCTTGTCATATGTGGAGTATTTCTTCTTATTCTCATTCAAATTCTCACTGAAATAGGCAACAGGTCTATTATCCTGACTCAAAACTGCTCCTATTGCAACTCCACTTGCATCACATCTTACCTAAAATGTCTTCTCAAAATTTGGCAAGATCAAAATTGGTCGTTATGTTATCTTCTCCTTCAGTATATTGAAGTTCCTTTCAGCCTCCTCTATACATTTAAAGGAAATGTGCCACTTCTTCACTGTATCCATCATTGGCACACAAATTCCACTGAACTCTCTAATGAACTTCCTATAGAATCTCACTAATCCATGGAAGCTCCTTACCTTGAACATGCTTCTTGGTGACGGCCATTCTCTGATTGCTTCCACCTTCTCTGGATCCATCTTTAGTTAATTCGAAGAGATAAAAAAACCCACATAAATGAGTTTTGTCTTCATAAAAGAGGACTTCTTCAAATTGATCAACAACTTCTCCTGTTGTAGCCTCCTCATTACTAGTGTTAGGTGCCTCAAATGCTCCTCTTTAGTCCTGCTAAAGATCTGTATATCGTCCAGATATACAACCACGAAATTGCCAATGAAATATTTCAGAATTTTATTCATCAACCTTGTAAAAGTACTTGGAGCATTTGTTAAGCCAAATGACATAACAAGCCACTCATATAGACCTTTGTTTTTCTTAAAGGTTGTCTTCCATTCATCACCTTCTCTCATCCTGATCTGGTGAAATCCACTTTTCAGATCTATCTTAGAAAAGAAATTTTCTCCACTTAAGAAATCCATTAAATCATCCATTCTTGGTAAATAAAATTTGTACCTAATGGTGATCTTTTTTATGGCTCTCAAGTCTGTGCACATTATCCATCCTCCATATTTCTTTGAGCTCAACAAAGTTGGTACTACGCCTGGGCTCAAACTTTCTCTGACCAAACCTTTGTCTAACAATTCATGAACTTGGTTCTTCACCTCCTCATTCTCTTGAGGTGTTAATCTATACACTTCTTTGTTCGACAAACTTTCTCTTGGTATCAAGTCTATATGATGAATGATACTCCTAATGGGAAACAATGAGTTTGGCAGCTCGTCCACCACTATATCAACAAAATTATCTAGCAGCTCCTGAACTTCTTCAGGCAAATCATCCATTGATGTACTCGTAAGGATGACTCTGGGCTTCCTCACGACAACGAAATCCATCTCTTGTTCTTACTTGACTTCTTTCAGGAGTTCCTTCCAACTCATGAGAAGTATGCTTGTGCTAGCTTCTTCCTTTACTCTCTTCTCCTCCATTGGCAGCAACATATGCATCCTACCATTCTTATCTAATGTATATGTGTTTTTCCTCCCATCATAAATGACATTTCTGTCAAACTACCATGGTCTTTCCAATAGAATATGGCATACATCCATGGGGATTACATCACATAGGATTCCATCTTTATAACATCCTATATTCATTTCAACTAGGCATTGTTTAGTAATCATTACCTGGTGTCTTTTTTGAAACCATGAGACCTTGTATAGTTTTGTATGTGCATTTGTATTCATCTCTAATTTTTCCACCATCTTTGTGGATACTAGGTTGTCATTTCTCCCACTGTCAATGACCACCTTGCATACTTTGTCCTTATTCTTGCAAGTTGTCCTAAAGAGACTGCTTCTCTATACTGGCCTTTCAATTTCTACCTATGGTTTCAAGCTAAATTTTCTCAACATTAGGGATGCTCCATCCTCTGCTCCTTTTACTTCAAAATTTCTTTGTTGGGCTTCTGAGATGTGAGCTTCTCCTCCTTCCTTCTTCTTCTCAGGACATTCCCAAGACATGTGTCATGTCTTTCCACAGGCATAACATCTTACTCCTCCTATGCCTCTTCCTCTAAAAGAGTTTCTTCCACCACCCTGTCTTTTAATGGAACTTCCTCCTCGTTCCAAGTAATTTTGTATTTTCTCAGCCTCATCCCTAGACTGATGTGTTCTGTCACGGTTAAATCCCTTGATTTTTCTTGGGACCGAGATTTTACCTCTTCCTCGCTGACTTTGTTTTCTGGTCATCTTCTCCTCTGGCTTCGGTGCAAACTGATAAGAATCCTCCATGGTATTGACCGAAATCATGTTGAGCTCATCCTGGATCTCATATCTCAAGCCATTTATATATCTAGTGACTTTTTCTTCATCTCTCTCCCTTTGTCCAATTCTAATGTTCAGTCGATAAAAATCCTCGGTGTACTCCTTAACTGTCATCCCTTTCTGTCTCAGGTTTTGTAGCTTCCTAAATAGATTGATCTGATAGTCCTTGGGTATGAACTTAGCCTTCATATTGGCTACCATTCAGTCCCAACTCTTTATCCTCTTTTTTCCTTTACTTATTATCTCGGCCTGCAGTTCGTCCCACCACAGCGATGCATGCCCTTTTAACTTGGTGACCTCTTGCTTCACCTTCTTCTCTTCATAGACATATTCATAGTCGAAGTGTTTGTCCATGGACCTTATCCAGTCCAACAATTCTTCAGCATCTAGATTTACCTCATACATGGGAACATCTATTTTATCTCTGCCTCCCAATCTAGCAACTACTTTCAGAAAATGTCCTTCTGCAACATCCTCTCCTGTAGCTTCTTAAACCTCAACCTCTTCACTTTCTACATCGTTGACATCCCCAGCATCAGGTTATCTTCTTTGTGTTGTTTTCATTGTTTCCAATCTGGCACGAAGATCTTGCATCTCTCTCTCTACAGCACAGTTGGCCAAAGGTGCCTCTCATCTTCTTGGTGGCATTGTCTTGACTGCTTGTCACACACAGAGTACAACTCTGAGTTCTTTGTCTCTTCCTCTTTCTCTTTCACCTGAAGTCTACACACAAAGAACAATCATCTATCTCTGATACCACCTAATGTAGAGCCCCTATCCCTCCTAAGGGCTACGTGACCTCCTAGTCATGATCTTTGATTCAAGAGCCAAAATAACTCTCTCTTGGTTCTGAGTTGAAACCCTTGACACTAAGTCCATAGGCCCTTGTCTATTTTCATCATGAGAATCACCACTAGGCATAATCCCAAACTCCACAAGATCATAGGTGTGGCCACGGGCTTGGACCAAAAGGCGTAGCGCGTTTTTGTGTTTCGAGATTTCTGATGAAATAGTCCCCCGGCATAGACCCCTCTAAGTCCCAAAACACCGATGAGGGACAATGGAGGTTAGCTCCTCCCTTTTCCCAACTCACATGACCACACACCCATGACCACAATCTTTACCACAAAAGCACATCGTAGCTCGCAGTATCAGAACCTACGATACAAGGCGCCTAACCCCTCCAAGTCACGAATGTCGAAATCCTAATGACACGAGATCTACAAATCAGACCTCTCTCGGACTCATTGTTATGCTTATTTTTTTGTTTCACATTTCATGAATTTGCCCTGCATGAAATCTGTTCGCTCCTCCAATCGGTCACCAAAATCATGAAATCTCCCCTCACTACAGATCAATGGCTCTAGGCCTTTGAAGATCTGACAGATCTGATCTTTTCGGGGTTCCACCGGTCGAGAGTCCCACGTTGTCGACCCTTGTACTCCCAGTTGTCAAAATGCCAAAATCTTGAGGCGCTTGATCAACGGATCACAATGCACTCCAGATCTACTCTCAGATCTCTTCCCCATCACTAACCTCCTTGCAACTCTACTTGATCCAACGGCTTGCGGGGTATCATGTTCCTCCTCAAATTTCTACACTATCTATTTAGATATTCGAGATCTCCCTTCCTGGATATACATAGTGTTAAAGCTTGTGAACCTACCTCAAATCAGATGGTCTGTGGGATTCTCCACCATGATCCAATGCTCAACAACGTTCTTCCTCCTGAACTTTTACTCGCTTCAGACTTAGAAAATTTTCTAAGTCTTCAAAGGTTCAACCTTCACTTCTTCCAGGGAATGGGTTCTTGGATCTCGATAACAATTTTCGATGTGTTATTCTTCCTGAGATTTGTCTGGTTCAGACTTCGATTTCATACACACTCCTTGCATCTGAGGGGTTTCGATAACTCGGATCCATGGTATTTCTCACAGAGAAATTCCTCCTGATTTCCTTGCACTCCTCTCTGGCTCAATGCACACCTTGCAGAGCTTCAAATGAAGATAACAATTGAAATTGAAAACTAACAGTCACAGTTCCATTCTCCTCTATGGAGATTCATTCACTTGTTCATGAAAACATAAATAATAGGAAACCACAAATAACATTCACACACACCCATTTGGATCAATTTTCCTTCTGTTATATTCACAAGTTCCAAACTAGCTACAAATTACAGTCAAATTTTAGTAACTCAAAAACTGATATCTACTGCTAACTCGTAGTTCTCTCTTACAACTAATTTCTCTATGTATTGCAGCTCTCCTTTTTTCCCTAAACATCCCCAGCTTCTAATTAACTCAAAAAATTCTAGGGTTTGTCCTAGCTACTAATCTACCCTAAGATTCATCCTACGCTATCTTAGTCCAGTCTCAATCCAGAGCCGAAGTGGGAACTCCTGCTCCGTTTGTGAATCTCGAAACATGCCTCAAAGGGTAAATTTTGGCACTAGTTCAAGCATGCCTCCAAAGGTAAATTTCGGCGCTGAGTTAAGGCGGATTTCAAAATTGGCTGCAACTTCCAACGTTGAAGTTTTGGAAGAACTCCCACGTGCTGAGTGGTCCTGCTTCTGCATTCTTGCCAACGATGCTCATGCATCATAGAAGTGGGTCACTTTCAGTTTGAGGCCACTCCAAGCCTCGTAGGGGGTCTTATCCTTGACATATCTATGCGTAGATATATTTTTTATGTCGGTTTCACAATTAAGTGCTTCATCCCATAATCTATGTGGAAGTGACTTTGCATGCAACATGCAATATGCCATATCTTTTAGAGATCTATTTTTCCATTGAACAACTTCATTTTGTTGTGGAGTATAGGGAACCATGTGTTGCAACTGAATATCTACCTCATGACAAAGGTTTTGTATCTCATGGTTGACATACTCTCCCACATTATATATTCGGAGGAATTTTGTTTTCTTTCATGACTGTGTCTCAACAAGGGATTTGAAATATTTGAGGTGTTGAAAGACCTCTGATTTTTTCCTGAGAAAGAAAGTCCATGTGAAGCGTGAGAAATCATTAGAAAAAATGAGCATGTATGTTGATTTATTGATCGATGGACGCGGAAAAGGCCCCATGAGGTCACTATGGACTAGATATAAAGGAAAGGAATCCTTTTGAGTCTTTCCTTTATCTAATTTCTCTTGAGGGTGTTTTCCAATAACACATCCCACACAAATTCCTTTGGAGAAGTGGATGTTAGGTAGACCATCAACCATTCCCTGCTTGCTAAGTTGTTTCATATATATTAAATTTAAATGCCTGAACCTTTCATGGCATATCCTATTGCTTTGATCAGCATGGGTAAGCATGTTATAGCAAGATTTGCCTCACCCCATGCAACTTTATCAAAAGGTCTTTTCCATTTCCCTATGCAGACTTGAAGTCCCTTTTGCACTTCCCAGAGATAAAAATAATATTTTTCCACATATATGCACCCTAACAAATTTACAACATGTATATATGTAGGTTTCACCATTACATCCCACGTACATTGGGTTTTGTGCCCAAAATAAAAAAAAATGTGTCAGGTTTCCATGTCACATCACGAGATCCATGATTCTTGACCTTCCATATACTAGAAACGTTTCGACTTGTCCCTTCAATTCCATTTGAAGGCTATAAATGGGACATATCCAAGCTATGGAAGGAGGAGAAGAATTCAACTTTTGAGAACAAAGCTACTATAGAGAAATTATTCACATCATATTGAGTATGCATCCCTTTTTCCTTTAAAGTCTGAACACATTGTTCATCCCCCAAGCTCTTCCCTTGTTGATGGAGAATCTCATTGTCTCTCTTATATGATCTTTCCTTTGGTGGAGGATTGAATTGGTGGAGGCCAAACTGAAAGGGACTTAGTTTCTCGGTTTTGAGACGTGGCGACATGGAAGTTTGTTATTCATACACTTTTTTTGTTCATATTTTAATAGAAATACTCTTTTCTTTCCCAAATGATGTATTGCAAGTATTTGAATTATTATTCCATGGGTGTATTTTTTATGAATATTAATTGATTATGTTATTATATGTGATAACCTTATATATTATCACCACATGCTTGCATGTCTTGGTTGTTGAGGACAAGTTGTAGGTATAAATATTTGGTTCGAGTGCTCAACAATGGTATTCATTGAACGTCTAGATGAGATAGGTTCTTTATCTTCTCTTGGTAGCATTATTTTTATATAGCATACCTGGGATTAGAGTCGATTTATGCATTCATTTCTATCTATTTTTTTTTACCCCTTTCCATAGAGTGATTTTCCTCGTAACATAATTGGCGACCATACTGGGGATGAATCTTCTATTTTCGAGGTTTGGAGTGTTTTGCTCCTTTGATTTCTCTCGATTAGCTTGATTTTCCTTTTTGTATGATTTCTTCATAGCCTATTCCATTTTTAATCTAATTTTCTTGGCCTTATCCTTAACCTGGCATTGTTTTAATACATATATGCATTTTTTCCCTTGACAGACGTATACATACATGAGTTGTCATTATATACAACGTGTACATATGTGGTTTCATCTAAAAGAGTCGTGTACATCAATATTTTTTTCTTGATTGCTAAGTTTGGTGTTTGTTGGGTAAGTTTTGATGGTTACTGAGTCTTCTTGGGTCTTTGTCATAATTGTTGAGCGCTTGCGGAGTGATAGGAAACCTTTCTTTGGTTGAATTTTCGTGTGATTCTTCTTTCTCATCATTTTTTTTATTGGTTGCCCTTGCATCTTGGGCTGAGTGTTTGATTCTTGGTATCTTGCTTGGTTTGTCTCTTGTAGGGTATATATATCAAAATGTTATTCAATCCTTGCATTTTCACTCTTTATATTGAAAATACAAAAATATGCATTTTTCATATTGGAATTTGATCTTTGGGTTGTTTAAATATTGATCTTGATATTTATGGAAAGATTGTGTCTCAATAAAATTGCAGAGTTGCATTGAAAATTGCATTTTGAAAGATTATCATTTTTGTTTGAAGAATTGAAGTAAGAAATTTGCATTATATTCATATTAATTTATTTTATATGTTAATTCATAACATAATCAGTTTCACGACCACATATTTTGAGTAAACAAAGACATTAAAAGTAACATTGATTAATTTAAAATTGATTACAAACTCTTTTATTTTTTCAGAGTACAGAAACAAGAATAAGATTTAGTGCCTTGGAATAGGATGTTGTGAGTAAATTTCTCCAAGGATATTAAACTCAACATCCATAGGTGGTCAGTTTCATATGGGAAACAACCATCCTGGAGCTTCTCTAGATAGGGTCAATGTGTATAACCATCATTATAACATTATTACAGGTATGGTGCCCACACACCCTTTTATGAATCAGTTTGGAGGAGGATATTATCTTCCTAGACATGGCCATGGTGCATACCAGAACCCTCGGTAGGCTACAATCCCTCAACACCAACCTTTCCTGGGAGCATGGGATCAGATGCCATAACCCCGACTCCTTTTTCTTGCCACACTTAATTTTCCTAACTTATCAAGATTAATAGATGACCTAGTGTGTCATGAACCATCATGCCCCCCCGTCCCCACTAAGCTTCCTTTGGATACTCCAAAATTCAAGGGAAAGACTAGTGAGGATCCAAGTGATCACGTCACTAATTTTCACATTTGGTGCTCGTCAAATTCTCTTAACAGAGATTCTATTCATTTAATACTATTTCAACGGACCCTCATGGGGGTTGCTGCGAAACGGTACATAGATTTACCAGGGGGGACATATGGTAATTTTAATTAGATGGTTCTAGTCTTTCTCAACCACTTCTAGTTGTTGGTTCGTTATGATGTTGACTTAGAACTCTTCTCATCCCTCCATCAGGATAAATCCACCCACATCTCAGACCATATCCAAGAGTGGAGTAAATGGAAAAGGTTGATAAAAGCCTACATTCCTCAAGATTTCATGTTGAAATGGTTACTTAAGTATTTATTCTCTTACATTTCAAAGGTTGTTTCTACATTCAGAGTCATCTCTGAGGAGGAAGCAATTTTTAAATCCCAACAGTTAGATCTCATATATGCTCAGTCTCGGATGTTATAAGAAATTATTCCTGATGCATTAAGGTCAAATTATGACCCGAGACAAAAGCTTGGGCCTCATGCCAATGGCATTATTAGCTCTGCAAATACTAATGTTGCAGACTTGGTGAAAAACTAGTTGAAAGAGTTGTCTCTAATCTATTATGCAATAGGACCCTCTTTGTCTATGTCCTCGACCCCAATTCAATTGGTGAACGCCCATTTTGTATAGTCGTCGACCAACCCGAATGTTAATCAACAACCATGAGAGAATAAAATAAAAGGACGAGGTAATAATCATAAGGGTGGGGGGGGAATAATAATAATAAACCCAAGGACAATACCAACAATGATATATTGAATTTTAGTGTTGTTGGGGTCAAGAAAGAGAAGATGAAAGTCAACTTTCCTTGCAAGATTTGTATTGATGATAACCTTACCCACTTGTGCCCCAAACTTGAGGAATTTGCAAGGATTTTATCTCAACTTCCCACTGTGATGACTGATCCTTTTCTACATAATCATCACATGGCCTCGAGATCCTCTAATGCCGAAAATGTGATGAGTGGGAATAAAAACCCTCCAACGCATGAAGGAGACTATCCATGCATAAATATGGTTAAGTCCCAGATTAATGTATCCACTTGATCTCACAATTACAGTGCTTCATAGGTTTTTCTAGGTCAAGAGGTTCCCCCTCCTCTGGAAATTCCTTTCCAGATCAAAAATCCAGAGCCTCTTCCTTTTATTTTGAAAGGAGTACTAAAAATATCTACCCACAACCCTAATGCTAGATCTTCCTATAAATACTCTATTGTCGAGGATCTGGGTCAAACCCATTGTGTGATGTCGGATTTGGAGGTACTCCAGATGTACCCTTCACAAAGGAATGCCTTATTACCTACATTAGGATATCTAGACCCATGTTGCTCTAAGGCTATTAAACTTGACAATACGAATGTTCATCCTCACTTTCCTTACCACGTTGCCTTCCAAATCCATGTGGATTACTCAAAGTATACCATCAAACGTACTATTATTGATGAAGGCGATGCAATGTGTGTGATGTCCCTAACCTATTGGAAAGTCATTTTCTCTCCAACCCTCTCTCAATCTTTGACCAGGTTGGCCGCATTTGATGGTCATTATTTATGTCCCCATGGTATTATTCCTACCTTTCCGATCTAGTTAGCTATAAAGATAGTGGACGTGGATGTTGAGGTGGTTGATGCTCCCCTTGAATATAACTTATTTCTAGGGAATAACTGGAATTATGATATGACTATACTCGTATTATCCATTTTTTGTACTTTATGTTTCCCTCATGAAGGAAAAATCATGACAATCAATCAATTATTCTTTGTGCATGCTATTCAAATTGAATTATTTGGATTGTTGATCCCTTTGATCGATAATTCACAGTCGAAAACTGAGGATATTGGTGTCGAAATGTATTCCTCCCTGATGGGTACCTTTGATTTCGTGGCACCATTTCACCACATCTATTCCATGTTCAGTAGGTCTTATTTATCTACAATTTGCATTCCTATTCGTACTTCGTATTTCAATGATCCTTGGAACCTACCTTCCCCGACCATGTTTTGCGAATGTCAGTCACACACTGGGATGTCAATGCCACTGTCAATGGAAGAGATAACATATCAAGATGTTTTGGACTCTACTGTTGAATCAAATCTTGTCACCTCACAAATGGATTAGGAGGATCATGTTCTAAACCCTGTATGGTCCACTTCATCATATTTGTCAAATGATTTCCTCGATCATACTTTACCTTTGGATGAAGCCATCGTAGAGGCCATGAATTGTCCCAATAGGCCATGGAATGACATGCATCATCGCTCTTACTTCCTCCCATATATTTTTAGGATTGAACAAGATGATTTTATATCTACCTTGAGTGAGATGGTCATTCACGTCGTATTTCCACTAGATACACGCATAATTTATGCCGAAAGAAACATGGCGAGTATTTCTCCTACTGTCATGTTCGATATCTCTCATATTCCTGGTAAACTTGAAAATGTATATATTGGTGCAGATTGTTTGCTTGAGGAAATTTAGATCTACATCGATCTCTTTAAATAATTCTATGATGTATTCACTTGGTCATATGAAGAGATACTAGGAATCGACCCTCGCATTGTCGAACATGAAATAAAAACCTACCCGGATGTTAAAACTGTTCGGAAATTACTTAGAGTTGTTAATCCTAAGAAGGACCCTGCTATTAAGATAGAGGTGGAGAAAGTTATTAATGTTGGTTTTATCTACCCAGTTCCCTTGACTGAATGGGTATCTAATCCCATTCACATAAATAAGAAACAAGGAACCATCTTTGTTTGTATGGATTTTCACAACCTAAATAACGCCCATCCTAAAGATAACTTCTTGACACCTTTCATTGGTCATATTCTCGATGAGTGTGTGGGAAGTGATGTTTTTTATTTTATGGATGGATTTTCAGGATACAACCAAATTAAGATCAAATACAAGGATCAACATAAGATGGAATTTATTTGTCCTTGGGGTACTTTTGCATACCGAAAAATGCCTTTTGGCCTTAAAAATGTTGGAGAAACCTTCCAATGAGCCATGACCTTCTATTTTCACTATATCAAGGATATAGTTGAAGCTTACCTCGATGATCTCGCTGCTCACTCTTGCAAGAGAGTGGATCACTCTGCCCACCTTTAACTAGTTTTCGAGAGATGTCACTATTATTGCATCTTTTTAAACCCTCATAAGTGCATATTTTGCGTTAGGTCAAGTCATCTTTTAGGATTCTTAGTTTCTCAGACTTTGATCACAGTGGATCCTTTGAAGGTTGAGGAAATACTTCAATTTCATCCCCCACAAAACATTCATTAGCTTCAAAGTTTATAAGGGGAATCTAACTTCTTACGTCTGTTTATAGTAAACTATGCCAATATTACTAAGGGTTTCATGCATCTCTTAAATAAGGACACTTCGTTTATATGGGATGGGAGGTCCCGAGAATCCTTCGATGCTCTTAAGAAATACTTTGTATCAATGCCTTTATTGAATCCTCTAGACTACAACAAAGATTCCTTTCTTTATATCTTCGCGTTCAAAGGGACAATTGGTATGGTTTTAGTTGAGGAGGATGATGCGATCCATGAGCACATCATCTACTACCTTATTTGAAAATTAATCGGCCTCGAAATTAGATACTCTCATGGTGAGAAGCTAGCTCCGGCTGCCTACACGCAGTTCAAAGATTGCAGCACTACATATTGCTTTACAAAACTACCATAGTTATTCATGTCAATCCATTTCAATATGTCTTTACTTGACCTATCATAGGGGGAAAATACAATAAGTGGATTGTCATTTTGCAAGAGTTTGACTTTGAATTTGCTTCGGCGAATTCTAAGAAAACGTTATTTTTTGCAAAGTTAATATCAAACTTCCTTTGACTTGATGAGAAAGTTAACCATGTTGATTCGTTCGCAGATAAACAGATTTTCATTATCTCATCTTTGAACCCCTGCTATGGAGACATTTTGACATCTCTTCAAGCCTTGAAGTACTCTTATCATATATCGATAGATGATCGACAATGTATACAGTATCAACATAAAAAATACCTTATCATCGATGACACTTTTAATCGTTGAGGAGTAGATAATATATTTCATTGTTTCTTAACTCACAAAGAGGCTAAGTCAATTCTTAATTACTGTCACGATGGGAATTATGGTGGTCATCTATCTAGGCTTACGACAACCCAAAAAATATTGTGAGCTAGTTATTTTTGGCCATATATTTTTAAATATTGTGTCAAAGCAGTCAAGAAGTGTCACCCTTTCTAGGTGTTGACTTGGAAAATGTGCTCGCATCCAACCCCTCTTTACCCGGTCATCACCTTCGGTCCCTTCACCAAGTGGGGAGTGGATTTTTTGGACTGCAACCCATCTTCGGCTTGGGGGAATCAACATATTATGTTGGTTGTATACTATTTTACTAAATGGAAAGAGACCATGCCTACAATTAAATATGATGTAAAGATAGAAACATTTTTCATGTTCAATCAAATTCTAGCCCAGTTTGAAATCCCGAGGGAGATTGTCACTAGTAATGGCAGTCACTTTTAGAATGAAATGATGAAAGAGTTATCATCAAAACTGGGGTTTAAACATGGTCATTCTTCCCCTTAATATCCCCAGACAAATGGACAAGTAGATGTTGTGAACAAGTCTCTCAAGACCATTTTTCACAAAATTGTTGGCCAAAGCAAATTTGACTGGCATCTAATTTTTTACCCAACACATTGGGCATAGTGAACCTCGGTTAAGACTTCTACTAGTTTTTCTCCTTTTCAGTTAGTACAAGGTGTGTATTAGATCCTTCCTATTGAATGTGGAATCCCTTCCCTTATACTAGAATTTAAGCTCCTACCTGACACTTCTGATCTTGAAGAATGGCTCATACACTTAGATATCCTGGATGAGTAGTGTTGAGATGCCTCTACAGCTATTAAAGTGAATAAACGACATGTCAAGGTCTAGTATGGTAATTATGTCTATCCTTGGTAGTATGCTAAGGGTGAATTGGTCCTCCTATATGACCAAGCCAAAGAACCGTCAGGGGAAGGCAAGTTTAACCCCATGTGGCACAGTCCTTATATTGTGCGACATGTTTTAGAAAAAGGAGCATATGAGTTAGAAGAATAAGAAGGGAATATGTTGGCTGAGCCCAGAAATGGGATCTACCTCAAACTAAATTATGCTTGAGCACTCGAGGTTGGGTGTGACTCTTTGTATACTAGTGTATCTTAGTGTAGATATATATTTTCCTTTGATTCATCTAGCTTGATTATTGAGTTTTCCCTTGGTTGGAAGATGCCAATGGAATATTCCATTTACTTAGGATTCGCAGATGGTTCCAGTCATCATACATGGAAATTGGCTTCCCCTTCTTGGGTCCTTTACTCACCTGACGGTCAACTGGTGTCTTCAAGTGGCATTTGTCTAGGGCCATCAATGAACAATGTGTTTGAGTATAGCCTCGTTATAAAGATTTTACACGATACCATTTCTCATGGTGTTTGTTATTTAAAAGTTCACCCGGACTCCCAGTTAGTGGTATGTCATTTGAAAGGAAGTTACCATGCGCGAGACCCTACACTACTTTGACGATTCGTACAGGTACGACTTTTGGAATGACATTTTGATTTTATTACTTATCATCACATACCTAGAAGGTCTAATTATGTATTTGATGCATATGCTAATTATGTTTTAGATTGAAAATTTTCACATAACTAAAGTAAATAAAACACATTCATCAATGTACACATTGTATCATGTATAAGTAAAGATAAAGACCAATGTTTTTATATTTCATTTCCTCAAACAATATGGTGTCATAGTACAAAATGGGGATTACACCCTAAAAATACATTCAATAGATCTAATGTCCATGACATCTATTCCTATGGTGCCAGATGTGTGTCATGATAGAATACTATGGAAATTGTGAGATGACAGATGAGTCTCACCCATACATGAGGCATGCCTACCACCTGTCATTGCATCGCCTATAGTAGATCCTCTACCTGAACCATGGGTATTGTGTGTGTCAAATGAGATAGGTTTCCCTACACATTTTGAAGAAATCTCTCTAAGTCTCCTCTCGCTGGCTCATTTCCCCGGTGCCCCCGTCGGTTTCGTGGAAATCCATCCAGTCGTCGCGGACCGACATCTACAAAGAAAAATCATTTTTATTAAATACTTGAAATCATCCAAAAACACTTACGTTTTTTAAACTCTTTTAAAAAATAAAATAAAAAATGAAATATATAAAAATTTCACATACCCACATATACATAGGTGGAGCCTAGTGGCAATGGAATGTCGGGATCTCCTCTGAATTTGATCCCTACATAAGGGTAGTCATCCAGGGATATCACATGTCGATGCCACTAGAATAAGAACTCATCATTGTAGGGGGTTGGAACCCCACCACCCCCCAAACGGCTCATCACCTCGGTCCACCGTGACATGAATAGATCATGTGGTCCATGCATAACAATATCAACTCTATCTCTCAACCCTAGAACTCACTCGAAGAAAAAAATGCATAAGATATATGAAAACCCGAAGTTCCTCTTCCTTTCCTGTTTGTAATCTGTTAGTTGGCTCTTCATGTTAGCCGATAGTGAGGTGCACCAATCATATACTCTGGGTCATAAGCACTCCATTGAGTATAACATCAGTGGCCTTGATTCTTGGTGCAACTAGGCCAACCCCATGATCTGTGTCAATACAAGAATGAGGATCTTCAAACTAAGGTTGTTGATTTCCCTAATCGGGAGTTGGCTCCCTACCTTTTCTGTGTCTTCAACAGAGTGATTGGCTATGTATTCCTCTATGTTCATGCCACTCCTAGCTCCCAGGGCTTTGAGGTTCACCACCTCACCCCAATGTGACAATATTTTAAGGAATTAGATATCCTCAACTTTGATTCTCAATGGTTTACCATTGAGGTTGAAGGCCTCTGTATCCAGATCCCAAAAGTTCACCAGCATTTGTAGCAACCTCACTTGAGCCCTCATTGCTTTGAGATCCAAAAAATTGTAAATCCCACATCTTTTTAACGATATTTGGGCCCCTAGATATCTTTCTACAGCAGCATCAACTTCCTCATACTCTCTTTCCCTCCATTCAAGTACCATCCTCTAAAGAAAAATCCATTTTTTGAGTCAAACTTATTTAAAAAAACAAGTTGTAGACTTGTACGTGAGTTGTAATGTACACATTCATGTATAGGGATACATATACATGGTTTGTTTTGCTAACAATTGGGTATAGGGATGTGTATACGCGACTCAATGAACTATAGACTGCATACAACCTAATTCCTAATTTGCGCCTTAAAATACTCAAAAAATGAGACCTGATTTAAAATTATAATCCACTAGAAATGAAGAGGAGGGAAAGAATACTTACTTGGTCCAAATGGTTGTGAATTTCATCACTCGTAGCTCCCCTAATTGACATTTGAATATCGTGGGCAATTTGGTCCAAAATACACTATGTGGGTAAAAAACTCAAATGGTATAGTAAATTTGGTTATTTTTTACTATTTGTAGAAAATGTTTACCCAATTTATATAGTTTTAATATTTTTTCAACCTAATGGACTAATAGTGCAGTGGATGGAGTTGGTTTTGGTGGTTTTATCCAGGGATTATTGCGGTTTCTAGTGTCATGTCGCCCGTTCGTGACTTTGGCAGGTATTTCCTTTAACCGTCATACAGGATAGGTCGTCATCCCATTTTCATTCTTGCATTATCCTATGACTATGATTAATATTCCTTAGGTATGAACCCATTTATTAGCAACACAAAACTTTCTTTCTACTACTAGAAGTGTCGTTAGTGAATGGTAGAGGCTTACCAAACATGGGTTCCCTAATTAGAACCTTTTGTGCCATTTGGTGTCCATGTAGAGATTCTTCCTTTAGACCGAGAGTCCCTTATAGTTACAATATGACATTGCATTTGAACCTCATATTCTTACTCATAATCATTCTAACCTATACCTATGGTACTTCCACCAAGTCTTAGTTAAGCTATTTTTTTACTCTTTTAAAAAGAGAAAATATTGTCGAGTGAACTTGTCTTTTTCACACTCCTTAATTGGATTTGAAAGGTCATCTATTTGGTGTATGTTTAACCCTTTTTTGGACCAAGTAGAATAATTTTGAAAAAGGAATAATCTAGTCACAGGTGGCTAGAAGAGTTCTCCTAGGTATTGTTTTAGAGTTTTTCGGGTCTAGGGGGACTAAATTTACAAAAAATACCATTCTTTGGAGTTAATTTGTAATTGCATTCCATTATCTTGCTTGTAGTATTTAGCCTATTTCTGGTTCCCGCTTTCTCTCTATAATCCTATTACCTCAACAATTTTCATCACTAGCCAAGAAGAGCCTTGTTTATATCCTTTACAACTTGACACCCTGTACCCTAAGACGAAAGATTCCCCCAAGTGTCCACATCCTGCATGCACTTCCTTGCATGTAGGAACCTAATTTAACAAAGCCTAATAAGATTCATAAGTTTAACCATAAAATTTCTTTCAACATATAAGCAATTTCATTATTTAGCATATAAGCAAATTCAGCAACATGATGTTAACCACCTAACACGGCATAATCATGAAAATACATACCTCTGACTGATGTTATTCCTCCAATCTCCATCTATCCTCACTACTTTGCCCGAACTCTACCCAAAATTGAATCTTTCCTCCCTGCTAGCTAGGAACAGAGCCTATCTAGCTCCCTAGCTCCAGGATTCCGTGAGGAGTCCTGGCCCCCGAGCCCAAAAATTACAGCAACCGATACTCCCCTATAACAGTCCACCCAAACTCCAAACCAGAAAAATACAGACCAGAAAAGCACAGTCCCTAATCTCAAATAATGCTTCCTTCCCCCAAAATTCCAAAAGTCCCTCTCTTGAATACCTCTGCCCCCTCATATCATCCTTCCCATTCACCACCTCCCCTCTTCATTTAATTCCACCCACCTTATCCCTCCATTTAATACCTTATCCCTCCATTCAATGCCTTATCCCTTCATACGTTAAGTTTTCTAATAAATAAATTAAAAATTATTAAGCCTTTAATTCATTACCTAAACATTAAATGAGTTAATTAATTAATTAATCAACATATATTAAACAATAAATAAATAAATAATATTATTAATAAATAATCATTATTTAACTAATACACATTAGGATAGTTAATTATTTAATTAATTATACTTGATAAATCTTAAGCAATCATTTAGCTAAGGTTGTTACATACACCCACCCTTCAGGAAACTTTGTCTCGAAGTTAAAGTATTTTATGATGCAAGGGAAGAGAAACATGGTTCACACATTCATAACAAATAACTGACATTATTAGTAAGTAAGCCAAGAAACTCATACATACTAGTGTACATGTGCAAGAAATGCATGTGTAGCTAGTACATACACGTCTCGTTCATGTACTAATAACAATAACTATCATCTCTATAGTAATTTCCATATGCATACAATCCATTCAACAAGACTATTCATTTTATAAAAGACAATAAACCAATAAAATGTTTGTGAAATCCTTTAATTACAATTATCTAGCTCAACAATGTTATTCAGACAATTTGTAGTTTAGTTACATAATTATGAATATTCATATATATCCATTTTCTTTTCAGAAGGAAAAACAATAAATTCCACCATAAGAAAAATCTCCATACACTCTCAACTATTTCT
>SNQJ01S0017857.1:70649-83844 GCA_010110895.2 Picea sitchensis | reverse complement strand
GAAAGTAAAGATTACAACCTGAGCCTTGATGTCGCAAACTTCCTTTCGATGGCTCTTGGTTCCGACACACACACTTGCTCAATCCTTGCATGAAGAAGATCAAATCCTTTTGATAGACTTGCTAGAGTCTCCAAGCTGTTGTTCAATGCTGAGTCCTTCACACAATTCTTTCACCAATTCTCCAATGAATCTTGCTTAACCTTTTCCATGAGAATTCCCTCAATATATAGGAGAGAATGAATTAGTTACTTGGATAAGAATGATCCCAAAATATCAGGGAATCCAGTACTAGGATAACCATTCGAATGCCAACCCATCCTTCTAGAAGATTCCTTTCTAGAAACATCGAGAATTCATCTTTTTCCATGCTTTAGGAAGATTTCATACCCTAGCAGTTCAACACAGTGTGAGAAGTTTGCACCCTAGCTTAAAGAAGCCTGCGAGAATGGGTCATTCTCGCACCCAAATGTACTAGCAGCCTGTGAACCTTCTTCAAAAATGAGTTTTCTGGGAAGATATGAAAGTAACTTTTCTCAAGAAAAAGTTCTTATGAAGAGCCTGAGTACCCCATCATCAATACATCATCATGATGACCAAAATCATGGGTAACAACTGCTAACTCACAGTTCTCTCTTACAACTAATTTCTCTATGTATTGCAGCTCTCCTTTTTTCCCTAAACATGCCTAGCTTCTAATTAACTCAAAAACTTCTAGGGTTTGTCCTAGCTACTGGTCTACCCTAAGATTCATCCTACGCTATCTTAGTCCAGTCTCAATCCAAAGACGAAGTGGGAACTTCTACTCCGTTTGTGAATATCGAAACATGCCTCAAAGGGTAAATTTCGGCACTAGTTCAAGCATGCCTCCAAAGGTAAATTTCGGTGCTAAGTTAAGGCAGATTTCAAAATTGGTTGCAACTTCCAACATTGAAGTTCTAGAAGAAATCCCACGTGTTGAGTGGTCCTGCTTCTGCATGCTTGCCAACGATGCTCCTGCATCACAGAAGTGGGTCACTTTCAGTTTGAGGCCACTCCAAGCCTCGTAGGGGGTCTTTGCTTCATCCCATAATCTATGTGGAAGTGACTTTTCATGCAACATGAAATATGCCATATCTTTTAGAGATCTATTTTTCCGTTGAACAACTTCGTTTTGCTGTGGAGTATAGGGAACCATGTGTTGCAACTGAATCTCTACCTCATGACAAAGGTTTTGTATCTCATGGTTGACATACTCTCCCACATTATCTGTTCGGAGGAATTTTTTTTTCTTTCATGACTGTGTCTCAACAAGGGATTTGAAATATTTGAGGTGTTGAAAGACCTTTGATTTTTTCCTGAGAAAGAAAGTCCATGTGAAGCGTGAGAAATCATCAGAAAAAATGAGCATGTATGTTGATTTATTGATCGATGGACGCGGAAAAGGCCCCATGAGGTCACTATGGACCAGATATAAAGGAAAGGAATCCTTCTGAGTCTTTCCTTTATCTAATTTCTCTTGAGGGTGTTTTCCAATAACACATCCCACACAAATTCCTTTGGAGAAGTGGATGTCAAGTAGACCATCAACCATTCCCTGCTTGCTAAGTTGTTTCATATATATTAAATTTAAATGCCTGAACCTTTCATGACATATCCTATTGCTTTGATCAGCATGGGTAAGCATGTTATAGCAAGGTTTGCCTCACCCCATGCAACTTTCTCAGAAGGTATTTTCCATTTCCCTATGCAGACTTGAAGTCCCTTTTGCACTTCCCAGAGATAACAATAATATTTTTCCACATATACGCACCCTAACAAATTTACAACATGTATATATGCAGGTTTCACCATTACATCCCATGTACATTGGGTTTTGTGCCCAAAATAAAAGAAATGTGTCGGGTTTCCATGTCACATCATGAGATCCATGATTCTTGACCTTCCATATACTGGAAACGTTTCGACTTGTCCCTTCAATTCCATTTGAAGGCTATAAATAGGACATATCCAAGCTATGGAAGGAGAAGAAGAATTCAACTTTTGAGAAAAAATCTACTATGGAGAAATTATTCACATCATATTGAGTATGCATCCCTTTTTCCTTTAAAGTCTGAACACATTGTTCATCCCCCAAGCTCTTCCCTTGTTGATGGAGAATCTCATTGTTTCTCTTATATGATATTTCCTTTGGTGGAGGATTGAATTGGTGGAGGCCAAACTGAAAGGGACTTAGTTTCTTGGTTTTGAGACATGGCGACACAAAAGTTTGTTATTCATACACTTTTTTTGTTCATATTTTAATAAAAATACTCTTTTCTTTTCCAATTGATGTCTTGCAAGTATTTGAATTATTATTCCATGGGTGTAATTTTTATGAATATTAATGGATTATGTTATTGTATGTGCTAACCTTATATATTATCACCACATGCTTGCATGTCTTGGTTGTTGAGGACAAGTTCTAGGTATAAATATTTGGTTCAAGTGCTCAAAGATGGTATTCATTGAATGTCTAGATGAGATAGGCTCTTTATCTTCTCTTGGTAGCATTATTTTTATATAGCATACCTGGGATTAGAGTCGATTTATGCATTCATTTCTATCTATTTTGGTTTACCCCTTTCCATAGAGTGATTTTCCTCGTAACATAATTGGCGACCATACTGGGGATGAATCTTCTATTTTCGAGGTTTTGAGTGTTTTTCTCCTTTGATTTCTCTCGATTAGCTTGATTTTCCTTGTTGTATGATTGCTTCATAGCCTATTCCATTTTTAATATAATTTTCTTGGCCTTATCCTTAACCTGGCATTGTTTTAATACATATATGCATTTTGCCCCTTGACAGACGTATACATACATGAGTTGTCATTATATACAACGTGTACATATGTGGTTTCATCTAAAAGAGTCATGTACATCAATATTTTTTTCTTGATTGCTAAGTTTGGTGTTTGTTGGGTAAGTTTTCATGGTTGTTGAGTCTTCTTGGGTCTCTATCATAATTGTTGAGTGCTTGCAGAGTGATAGGAAACCTTTCTTTGGTTGAATTTTCGCATGATTCTTCTTTCTCATCATTTTTTTTATTGGTTGCCCTTGCATCTTGGGCTGAGTGTTTGATTTTTGGTATCTTGCTTGGTTTGTCTCTTGTAGGCTCTATATATCAAAATGTTATTCAATCCTTGCATTTTCACTCTTTATATTGAAAATACAAAAATATACATTTTTCATATTGGAATTTGATCTTTGGGTTGTTTAAATATTGATCTTGATATTTATGGAAAGATTATGTCTCAATAAAATTGCAGAGTTGCATTGAAAATTGGATTTTGAAAGATTATCATTTTTGTTTGAAGAATTGAAGTAAGAAATTTGCATTATATTCATATTAATTTCTTTTATATGTTAATTCATAACATAATCAGTTTCACGACCACATCTTTTGAGTAAACAAAGACATTAAAAGTAACGTTGATTAATTTAAAATTGATTACAAACTCTTTTATTTTTTCAGAGTACAAAAACAAGAATAAGATTTAGTGCCTTGGAATAGGATGTTGTGAGTAAATTTCTCCAAGGATATTAAACTCAAAATCCATAGGTGGTCAGTTTCATATGGGAAACAACCATCCTAGAGCTTCTCTAGATAGGGTCAATGTGTATAACCATCATTATAACATTCTTACATGTATGGTTCCCACACACCCTCTTATGAATCAGTTTGGAGGAGGATACTATCTTCCTATACATGGACATGGTGCATACCAGAACCCTCAATGGGCTACAATCCCTCAACACCAACCTTTCCTGGGAGCATGGGATCAGATGCCATAACCCCGACTCCTTTTTCTCGCCACACTTAATTTTCCTAACTTATCAAGATTAATGGATGACCTAGTGTGTCATGAACCATCATGCCCCCCCGTCCCCACTAAGTTTCCTTTGGATACTCCAAAATTCGAGGGCAATACTAGTGAGGATCCAAGTGATCACGTCACTAATTTTCACATTTGGTGCTCATCAAATTCTCTTAATAGAGATTCTATTCATTTAATACTATTTCAACGGACCCTCACAAGGGTTGCTGTGAAACGATATATCGATTTACCAGGGGGGACATATAGTAATTTTAATTAGATGGTTCTAGTCTTTCTCAACCACTTCCAGTTGTTGGTTCATTATGATGCTGACTTAGAACTCTTGTCAGCCCTCCATCAGGATAAATCCACCCACATCTCAGACCATATCCAAGAGTGGAGTAAATGGAAAAGGTAGATAAAAGCCTACATTCCTCAAGATTTCCTATTGAAATGGTTACTTAAGTATTTATTCTCTTACATTTCAAAGGATGTTTCTACATTCAGAGTCATCTCTAAGGAGGAAGAAATTTTTAAATCCCAACAGTTAGATCTCATATATGCTCAGTCTCGGATGTTATAATAAATTCTTCCTGATGCATCGAGGTCAAATTATGACCCGAGACAAAAGCTTGGGCCTCATGCCAATGGCATTATTGGCTCTGCAAATACTAACATTGCAGACTTGGTGAAAAACTAGTTGAAAGTGTTGTCTCTAATCTATTTTTCAATAGGACCCTCTTTGTCTATGTCCTCGACCCCAATTCAATTGGAGAACGTCCATTTTGTATAGTCGTCGACCAACCTAAATGGTAATCAACAACCATGAGAGAATAAAATAAAAGGACGAGGTAATAATCATAAGGGTGGGGGGGGGGGAATACTAATAATAAACCTAAGGACAACACCAACAATGATATATTGAATTTTAATGTTGTTGGGGTCAAGAAAGAGAACATGAAAGTCAAGTTTCCTTGCAATATTTGTATTGATGATAACCTTACCCACTTGTGCCCCAAACTTGAGGAATTTGCGAGGATTTTATCTCAACTTCCCACTATGATGACTAATCCTTTTCTACATAATAATCACATGGCCTCGAGATCCTCTAATGCCAAAAATGTGATGAGTGGGAATAAAAAACCTCTGATGCATGAAGGATATTATCTATGCGTAAATATGGTTAAGTCCCAGATTAATGTATCCACTTGGTCTCACAATTACAGTTCTTCATAGGTTTTTCTAGGTCAAGAGGTTCCCCCTCCTCTGGAAATTCCTTTCCAGATCAAAAAGCCAGAGCCTCTGCCTCGTATTTCAAAAGGAGTACTAAAAATATCTACCCACAACCCTAATGCTATATCTTCCTATAAATACTCTATTGTCAAGGATCTGGGTCAAACCCATTGTGTGATGTCATATTTGGAGGTACTCCAAATGTTCCCTTCACAAAGGAATGCCTTATTACCTACATTAGGATATCTAGACCCATGTTGCTCTAAGGTTATTAAACTTGACAATACAAATGTTCATCCTCACTTTCCTTACCGCGTTGCCTTCCAAATCCATGTGGATTACTCAAAGTATACCATCAAACATACTATTATTGATGAAGGCGATGCAATGTGTGTGATGTCCCTAACCTATTGGAATGTCATTGTCTCTCCAACCCTCTCTCAATCTTTGACAAGGTTGGCCACATTTGATGGTCATTATTTTTGTCCCCATGGTATTATTCCTACCTTTCCGATCTAGTTAGCTATAAATATAGTGGACATGGATGTTGAGGTGGTTGATGCACCCCTTGAATATAAGTTATTGCTAGGGAATAACTGGAGTTATGATATGACTGTACTCGTATTATCCATTTTTTGTACTTTATGTTTCCCTCATGAAGGAAAAATCATGGTGATCAATCAATTATTCTTTGTGCATGCTAGTCCCAATGAATTATTTGGATCGTTGATCCCTTTGATCGATAATTCGCAGTCAACAACTGAGGATATTGGTGTCGAAATGTATTCCTCCCTGATGGGTACCTTTGATTTCATGGCACCATTTCACCACATCTATTCCATGTTCAGTAGGTCTTCTTCATCTACGATTTGCATTCCTTTTCGTACTTCGTATTTCAATGATCCTTGGAACCTACCTTCCCTGACCATGTTTTGCGAATGTCAATCACACACTGGGATGTCAATGCCACTTTCAATGGAAGAGATAGCATATCAAGATGTTTTGGACTCTACTGTTGAATTAGATCTTGTCGCCTCACAGATGGATTAGGAGGATCATGTTCTAAACCCTACATGGTCCACTTCATCATATTTCTCAAATGATTTCCTTGATCATACTTTACCTTTGGATGAATCCATCGTAGAGGCCATGAATTGTCCCAACAGGCCATGGAATGACATGCATCATCGCTCTTACTTCCTCCCGTATATTTTTAGGATTGAACAAGATGATTTTATATCTACCTTGAGTGATTTGGTCATTCAAATCGTAATTCCACTAGATACACACATAATTTATGCCGAAGGAAACATGGTGAGTATTTATCCTACTGTCATGTTCGATATCTCTCATATTCCTGGTAAACTTGAAAATGTATATATTGGTGCAGATTGTTTGCTTGAGGAAATTTAGATCTACACCGATCTCTTTAAATAATTCTATGATGTATTCACTTGGTCATATGAAGAGATACTAGGAATCGACCCTCGCATTGTCGAACATGAAATAAAAACCTACCCAGATGTTAAAACTGTTTGGAAATTACTTAGAGTTGTTAATCCTAAGAAGGACCCTGCTATTAAGATAGAGGTGGAGAAATTTCTTAATGTTGGTTTTATCTACCTAGTTCCCTTGATTGAATGGGTATCTAATCCCATTCACATAAATAAGAAACAAGGAACCATCTGTGTTTGTATGGATTTTCGCAACCTAAATAAGGCCCATCCCAAAGATAACTTCCTGACACCTTTCATTGGTCATATTCTCGATGAGTGTGTGGGAAGTGAGGTTTTTTATTTTATGGATGGATTTTCAGGATACAACCAAATTAAGATCAAATAAAAGGATCAACATAAGATGGAATTTATTTGTCCTTGGGGTACTTTTGCATACCGAAAAATGCCTTTTGGCCTTAAAAACGCTGGAGAAACCTTCCAATGAGCCATGACCTTCTATTTTCACGATATCAAGGATATAGTTGAAGCTTACCTCATTGATCTCGCTACTCACTCTTGCAAGAGAGTGGATCACTCTACCCACCTTTAACTAGTTTTCGAGAGATGTCGCCATTATTGCATCTTTTTAAACCCTCATAAGTGCATATTTTGCGTTAGGTCAGGTCATCTTTTAGGATTCTTAGTTTCTTAGACTGTGATCACAGTGGATCCTTCGAAGGTTGAGGAAATACTTCAATTTCATCCCCCACAAAAAAATCATTAGCTTCAAAGTTTACAGGGGAAATCTAACTTCTTACGTATGTTTATAGTAAACTATGCCAATATTACTAAGGGTTTCATGCATATATTAAATAAGGACACTTCGTTTATATGGGATGAGAGGTCCCAAGAATCCTTCGATGCTCTTAAGAAATACTTTGTATCAATGCCTTTGTTGAATCCTCCAGACTACAACAAAGATTACTTGCTTTATATATTTGCGTTCGAAGGGACGGTTGGTATGGTTTTAGTTGAGGAGGATGATGCGATCCATGAGCACATCATCTACTACCTTATTTGAAACTTAATTAGCCTTGAAATTAGCTAATCTCATGGTGAGAAGCTAGCTTCGACTGCCTACACGCAGTTGAAAGATTGCAGCACTACATATTGCTTTGTAAAACTACCATAATTATTCATGTCAATCAATTTCAATATGCCTTTACCCGACCTATCATAGGGGGAAAATACACTAAGTGTATTTTCATTTTGCAAGAGTTTGACCTTGAATTTTCTTCGGCGAATTCTAAGAAAACGCTATTTTTTGCAGAGTTAATATCAGACTTCCTTTGACTAGATGAGAAAGTTATCCATGTTGAGTCGTTCGAAGATAAATAGATTTTCGTTATCTCGTCTTCGAACCCCTGGTATGGAGACATTTTGATATATATTCAAACCTTGAAGTACTCTCATCATATATCGATAGATGATCGACAATGTATACGGTATCAACATAAAAAATACCTTATCATCGATGACACTTTGTATCGCCGAGGAGTATGTAATATATTTCATTGTTTCTTAACTCACAAAGAGGCTGAGTCAATTCTTAATTACTGTCACGGTGGGAATTATGGTGGTCATCTATCTAGGCTTACGACAACCCAAAAAATATTCTGAGCTGGTTATTTTTGGCCATATATTTTTAAATATTGTGTCAAAGCAGTCAAGAAGTGTCACCCTTTCTGTGTGTTGACTTGGAAAATGTGCTCGCATCCAACCCCTCTTCACCTGTTCATCACCTTCGGTCCCTTCACCAAGTGGGGGGTGGATTTTTTGGACTGCAACCCAGCTTTGGCTGGGGGGAATCAACATATTATGCTGGTTGTATACTACTTTACTAAATGGAAAGATACCATGCCTACAATTAAATATGATGTAAAGATAGCAACATTTTTCATGTTCAATCAAATTATAGCCTAGTTTGAAATCCCGAGGGAGATTGTCACTAGTAATGGCAGTCACTTTCAGAATGAAATGATGAAAGAGTTATCATCAAAACTGGGGTTTAAACATGGTCATTATTCCCCTTAATATCCCCAGAACAATGGACAAGTAGATGTTGTGAACAAGTCTCTCAAGACCATTTTGCACAAAATTGTTGGCCAAAGCAAATCTGACTGGCATCTAATTTTTTACCCAACACATTGGGCATAGTGAACCTCAGTTAAGACTTCTACCAGTTTTTCTCCTTTTCAGTTAGTACAAGGTGTGGATTAGATCCTTCCTATTGAATGCAGAATCCCTTCCCTTATACTAGAATTTAAGCTCCTACCTGACACTTCTGATCTTGAAGAATGGCTCATACACTTAGAGAGCCTAGATGAGTAGTGTTGAGATGCCTCTACAACTATCAAAGTGAATAAATGACATGTCAAGGTATAGTATGATAATTATGTCTATCCTTGGTAGTATTCTAAGGGTGAATTGGTCCTCCTATATGACCAAGACAAAGAACCATAGGGGGAAGGCAAGTTTAACCCCATGTGGCACAATCCTTATATCGTGTGACATGTTTTAGAAAAACGAGCATATGAGTTAGAAGAATAAGAAGGGAATATGTTGGTTGAGCCCAGAAATGGGATCTACCTCAAAATAAATTATTCTTGAGCACTCGAGGTTCGGTGTGACTCTTTGTATACTAGTGTATCTTAGTGTAGATATATATTTTCCTTTGATTAATCTAGCTTGATTATTGAGTTTTCCCTTGGTTGGAAGATTCCAATGGAATATTCCATTTACTTAGGATTCGAAGATGGTTCCAGTCATCATACATGGAACTTGGCTTCCCTTTCTTGGGTCCTTTACTCACCTGACGGTCAACTGGTGTCTTCAAGTGGCATTTTTCTAGGGCCATCAACGAACAATGTGTTTGAGTATAGCCTTGTTATAAATATTTTACACGATACCATTTCTCATGGTGTTCGATATTTAAAAGTTCATCTGGACCCCCAGTTAGTGGTATGTCATTTGAATGGAAGTTACCATGCATGAGACCCTACACTACTTCGACGATTCATACAGGTACGACTTTTGTAATGACATTTTGATTTTATTACTTATCATCACATACCTATAAGTTCTAATTATGTATTTGATGCATATGCCAATTATGTTTTAGATTGGAATTTTTCACATAACTAAATTAAATAAAACACATTCATCAATGTACACATTGTATCATGTATAAGTAAAGATAAAGACCAATGTTTTTATATTTCATTTCCTCAAAAAATATGGTGTCATAGTACAAAATGGTGCTTACACCCTAAAAATACATTGAATAGATCTAATGTCCATGACATCTATTCCTATGGTGCCAGATGCATGTCATGATAGAATACTATGGAAATTGTGAGATGCCAGATGAGTCTCACCCATGCATGAGGCATGCCTACCACCTATCATTGCATCACCTCTAGTAGATCCTCTACCTGAACCATGGGTATTTTTTGTGTCAAATGAGATAGGTTTCCCTGTACATTTTGAAGAAATCTCTCTGAGTCTCCTCCCGCTGGCTCATTTCCCTGGTGCCCCCGTCGGTTTCGTGGAAATCCATCCAGTCGTCGTAGAGCCACATCTACAAAGAAAAATCATTTTTATTAAATACTTGACATCATCCAAACATACTTACATTTTTTAAACTCTTTTAAAAAATAAAATAAAAAATGAAATATATAAAACTTTCACATACCCATGGAATGTTGGGATCTCCTCTGAATTTGATCCCTGCATAAGGGTAGTCTTCCAGGGATATCACATGTCGATGCCACTAGAATAAGAACTCATCATTGTAGGGGGTTGGAACCCCACCACCTCCCAACCGCCTCATCACCTCGGTCCACCATGACATGAATAGATCATGCGGTCCATGCGAAACAATCTCAACTCTATCTCTCAACCCTAGAACTCACTCGAAGAAAAAACTGCATAAGATATATGCAAACCCGAAGTCCCTCTTCCTTTCCTGTTTGTAATCTGTTAGTTGGCTCTTCATGTTAGCCAATAGTGAGGTGCACCAATCATATACTCTGTATCGTAAGCACTCCATTGAGTATAACATCAGTGCCCTTGATTCTTGGTGCAACTAGGCCAACCCCGTGATCTGTGTCAATACAAGAATGATGATCTTCAAACTGAGGTTGTTGATTTCCCTAATCGAGAGTTGGCTCCCTACCTTTTATGTGTCTTCAACAGAGTGATTGGCTATGTATTCCTCTATGTTCATGCCACTCCTAGCTCCTGGGGCTTTGAGGTTCACCACCTCACCCCAATGTGACAATATTTTAAGGAATTAGATATCCTCAACTTTGATTCTCAATGGTTTACCATTGAGGTTGAAGGCCTCTGTATCCAGATCCCAAAAGTTCACCAGCATTTGTAGCAACCTCACTTGAGCCCTCATTGCTTTGAGATCCAAAAAATTATAAATCCCACATATTTTTAATGATATTTGGGCCCCTAGATATCTTTCTATAGCAGCATCAACTTCCTCATGCTCTCTTTCCCTCCATTCAAGTACCATCCTCTAAAGAAAAAGTCCATTTTTTGAGTCAAACTTATTTAAAAAAACAAGTTGTAGACTTGTACGTGAGCTGTAATGTACACATTCGTGTATAGGGATACATATACATGGTTTGTTTTGCTAACAGTCAGGTATAGGGATGTGTATACGTGACTCGATGAACTATAGACTGCATACAACCTAATTCCTAATTTGCGCCTTAAAATACTCAAAAAATGAGACCTGATTTAAAATTATAATCCACTAGAAATGAAGAGGAGGGAAAGAATACTTACTTGGTCCAAATGGTTGTCAATTTCATCACTCGTAGCTCCCCTAATTGACATTTGAAGATCGTGGGCAATTTGGTCCAAAATACACTATGTGGGTAAAAAACTCAAATGATATAGTAAATTTGGTTATTTTTTACTATTTGTAGAAAACGTTTACCCAATTTATATTGTTTTTAATATTTTTTCAACCTAATGGACTAATAGTGCAATGGATGGAGTTGGTTTTGGTGGTTTTATCTAGGGATTATTGTGGTTTCTAGTGTCCTGTCGCCTGTTCGTGACTTTGCTAGGTATTTCCTTTAACCGTCATACAGGATAGGTAGTCATCCCATTTGCATTCTTGCATTATACTATGACTATGATTCATATTCCTTAGGTACGAACCCATTTATTAGCAACACAAAACCTTATTTCTACTACTAGAAGTGTCGTTAGTGAATGGTAGAGGCTTACCAAACATGGGTTCCCTAATTAGAACCTTTTTTTCCATTTGGTGTCCATGCATAGATTCTTCCTTTAGACCGGGAGTCCCTTATAGTTACAATATGACATTGCATTTGAACCTCATATTCTTACTCATAAGTATTCTAACCTATACCTATGGTACTTCCACCGAGTCTTAGTTAAGCTATTTTCTGACTCTTTTAAAAAGAGAAAATATTTTCGAGTGAACTTGTCTTTTTCACACTCCTTAATTGGATTTGAAAGGTCGTCTATTTGGTGTAAGTTTAACCCTTTTTTGGACCAAGTAGAATAATTTTGAAAAAGGAATAATCTAGTCACTGGTGGCTATAAGAGTTCTCTGAGGTATTGTTTTATAGTTTTTCGGGTCTAGGGGACTAAATTTACAAAAAATACCATTCTTTGGAGTTAATTTGTAATTGCATTCCATTACCTTGCTTGTAGTATTTAGCCTATTTCTGGTTCCTGCTTTCTCTCTATAATCCTATTACCTCAACAATTTTCATCACTAGCCAAGAAGAGCCTTGTTTATATCCTTTACAACTTGACACCCTGTACCCTAAGATGAAAGATTCCCCCGAGTGTCCACATCCTGCATGCACTTCCTTGCATGTAGGAACCTAATTTAACAAATCCTAATAAGATTCATAAGTTTAACCATAAAATTTCTTTCAACGTATAAGCAATTTCATTATTTAGCATATAAGAAAATTCAGCAGCATGATGTTAACCACCTAACACAGTGTAATCATGAAAATGCATACCTCTGACTGATGTTATTCCTCCAATCTCCATCTGTCCTCACTACTCTACCCGAACTCTGCCCAAAATCGAATCTTTCCTCCCTGCTATCTAGGAACAGAGCCTATCTGGCTCCCTAGCTCCAGGATTCTGTGAGGATTCCTGGCCCCCAAGCCCAAAAATCCTAGCAACCGATGCTCCCCTATAACAGTCCACCTAAACTCCAAATCAGAAAAATACAGACCAGAAAAGCATAGTCCCTAATCTCAAATAATGCTTCCTTCCCCCAAAATTCCAAAATTCCCTCTCCCGAATGCCTCTGCCCCCTCATATCCTCCTTCCCATTCACCGCCTCCTCCCTTCATTTAATTCCACCCACCTTATCCCTCCATTTAATACCTTATCCCTCCATTCAATACCTTATCCCTTCATACGTTGAGTTTTCTAATAAATAAATTAAAAATTATTAAGCCTTTAATTGATTACCTAAACATTAAATGAGTTAATTAATTAATGAACATATATTAAACAATAAATAAATAATATTATTAATAAATAATCATTATTTAACTAATACACATTAGGATAGTTAATTATTTAATTAATTATACTTGATAAATCTTAAGCAATCA
>SNQJ01S0017857.1:50124-62445 GCA_010110895.2 Picea sitchensis | reverse complement strand
ACACATCTCCCTGCTCTCTTTCTTAACCCTAACTCTACACGCCCAACCCTTCCTTCGCCTATCATTCAGTTGCCTCCCTTCTCTGCACTCTGGTAAGGGTTTTCCCATTCAGCACCTACATGCCCTCTCCCACTGTATTTGCGTATGCCTGGTGCTTTTTTTTGGTTTTGGTGACTTATATGTTGACGGTGTGTTGTGGTTGCAGGTCGCGTGGCTTGGCGCTATACTTGGATGCTGAGAATTGATGTGTTGGGACCCGTGTTCTGTTGTCCAGCCGATAGTTGATGGACTTTCATGCCTGGACTTTGGCGCTTGGTAATGAGTGATGGTTTGCATGCACCTTGTTGTTGTTGTGTGTTAGATTGTAGTATGGTTGTATTTTAGTGGTGGGAGTTCCATGTTGTGGCCGTGGAGACCTAGTGGTGGCGGTAGAGGGGGAGCTAGTATGGTTGTCCTCTTGTGGGATTCCTTTCAGCTCAGTGCTTGATGTTGGTGCGTAGTGCACCATTGTCATCTCCTGGCTCTTTCCTTCAGTGGCACCTTGTGTCTTTTGAGCTATCTGTTTGTTGCTACATGTTTGTTTGATTATATATATTATATGGGCACGATTTCAGGTAGCCAGTTTGCAAATTATGATTGCATTCATGGTGTTAATGTGTCCAGATACTAACCTCTTATTTTTCTGATTCGCTGAGAAGAAATGGTCATTCGTTCCTTTGCTAAAGCGAGTCAAGTAACACAGAAGTACATTTTACTTTATAACTTGGAATGAAACTCAGGGGGGAACAGCTTGTGGATTTCCTCTTCACTGGCGTTTGAATGAACACACCTTTGGATCAACATTCGAAGACATACTACAATAGGGTCTAATTCTTCCTATGAGGAAATCTCGAGGAGGTCTTGAATGTGGGCTTTCTCGGCTGAGTCCAATTCAGATTTGCAAGTCCGCCACAGAGACTGTAGAATGTACTCGATTGCTTCTTGGGTTTGGCACTTGAGCATTGGGCTTTGTGTTGTGTATTGAATAGCCGGATAATGAAGTATGGCTTATGGACTCTGGTATATGCGCTTAGATTTGGGCCTGGGGCCTGCCAAACTTTTTTTTTTGTTTAGTTTATTATACCAGAAGCATAGTGCCATGAACTATTGGGCCCCTGGGCTCAATCCGCATGGCGTTTGATGAGTGTTCTAAGCACATACACGTAGACTCGGGCTTTTCTAGTCTTGGTGTCAATGCATAGTGCACCCTTAGAGCTCCTTGTGCGCACTTCCTCCATGTGACTTGATGCTCACTTCATATTGATCGTTGTAGGGCTTGGATAAGTGGAGATTAAGAACAACACTATAATAATGATTGTAAATAGTTTGGAAAATGTTAATTAGAATTCAGTATGAAGACTATAGTGGTAATTCTCACAACCAACCTATTATATCTAGTTGTCTTGGTTTAAAAAAAAAAAAATCTAGAGGTTAGTAAATTCTTGCACAATTCAATTCTAGGGTGCTACTGTGGCATGCAATAATTCTAGAGGTTAGTAAATTCTTGCACAAGTCAATTCTAGGGTGCTACTATGGCATGCAATGAGCACTACAAGTGCATATGAGACTTGTTGATGATGGGATTTGGTTGGAATTGTAAGAAAGCGAATGAATTTTGTTGGGTTCGGTTAGAATTATAAACAAGGTGGTGATGAGTTTGGTTAGAATTATAAACCAAAGGATGAATTTTGTTGGGTTTAGTTAGAATTAGATCCCTCATGGGGGATATATAATTTTTTTCTATCTAATGACAAAATCGGTTATGCTCATATTTACCTGTAATTGCATTTATTCAGAATTGGGATTCACCTTATGGTTTTTTTGTGGGTGTCGATCCAAATTAGTTAATCATATAAAACAACCAAAATCATTTAATCTGCTTCTCGAGAATGCAGATCCCATGTTTGTTAATTAATGTAACCTGAAGTAGAATTAAATAATAGATCGGTGCAGTAATCATCCACTTGACACATTGGATAAGTGTTACTAGGGGAACCTTATCTTACACGTATGTTTTTCCCGGAAGGATTTGTATAAATCTGTGTTAAAAATTAGGTTGAAATTTCCTCTAGTTGTTCATCAGCTAGCATTTGGACAATCATTTAAACTTTTACGAATCCCTTCAGTGTAGAACTCGGTTTGTGGGAATTGTATGCTTATGAGTTTGAACTTCTTCCCACCTTTAATTTCAGATTTCCATTTTTGTTATTTCTTAAATGTAGTTGTTGTTAGTTGACATCATACATTAAGGTAGGGGCACCTTTGGCATCTTTGGAATAGGTTTCTTATAGGGTTTGTTTTTTACAAGTGAATAGGTGTTGGTTCTAAAGAAAGACAATTCATCAGTTGTAGGTAGGCCATTAAGGCTCCAGTGCTTCAAATTGAAGCTCTGATACCATGTGTAGGAACATAATTTAACAAAGCCTAATAAGATTCATAATTTTAACCATAAAATTTATTTCAACATATAAGAAATTTCATTATTTAGCATATAAGCAAATTCAACAGCATGATGTTAACCACCTAACACAGCATAATCATGAAAATACATACCTCTGACAGATGTTATTTCTCCAATATCCGTTTGTCCTCGCTTCTCTGCCCAAAATCTGTCCAAAACCAAATCTTTCCTCCCTGCCAGCTAGGAACAGAGCCTATCTGGCTCCCTAGGTCTAGGATTCTGTGAGGATTCCTGGCCCCCGAGCCCAAAACTCCCAGCAGCTGATGCTCCCCTATAACAGTCCACACAAACTCCAAACCAGAAAAATACAGACCAGAAAAACACAGTCCCTAATCTCAAATAATGCTTCCTTCCCCCAAAATTCCAAAAGTCCCTCTCCCAAATGCCTCTGCCCCCTCATATCCTCCTTCCCATTCACCAAATCCTCCCTTCATTTAATTCCACCGACCTTATCCCTCCATTTAATACCTTATCCCTCCATTCAATATCCTATCCCTCCATTTAATGCCTTATCCCTTCATACGTTAAGTTTTCTAATAAATAAATTAAAAAATATTAAGCCTTTAATTCGTTACCCAAACATTAAATGAGTTAATTAATTAATCAAAATATATTAAACAATAAATAAATAAATAAATAATTGATTAATATTATTAATAAATAATCATTATTTAACTAATACACATTAGGACAGTTAATTATTTAATTAGTTATACTTGATCAATCTTAAGCAATCATTTAGCTATGGTTGTTACATTGCATTGATAATAGGTATGTTCCATTGTTGGAACCAGTTTCTTACTCGCAACACTCATTTCCTCTCTTGTATCATAGCATTCATTTGTATGTGAAAAAATGAAAAATGATGGGCGGGAAAATAATATTATCTCATGTTGGTACCGGTCATGTTGCATTTGAACAGAGAATTTTTTTTTGAGTCCACTTGTCATCCAAAGTTTGGGTTTAGCATGAACTTAGGAAGATGAGATTGTTACTTAGAGTTTACTCCTCTGACTGGTTACTATTCTAGTCCCTATGAAGAGTTTGATTGGTGCCTCCTGCATCACAAAGTTTCATTATCAAGTCTATGTTGTTGAAGTCCTCCATTTGTCTCATTCTCTTGTTCAAAGGATGATTATAAGTCTATGTCACCCATTTCTCAGAAATATTGACTTCGCATGTCGGCCATACCCTTAGTGTGTCTCGAAATCACATGAAGTTGTATTCCTACCATGAACCCTAGTCCTAATTTCATTATGGGTAGGTAACCTTGAACCCATTAGTCAACATCTCCTCATTGGTGTTGACTGGGGCATTTCCCTTGTGTTCAAAGGATAGAAATCCATTTACACATTGGGATTTCTATAATGTCTTATATGTCATTAGCCTTATTGGTGGTTTCCTCACCTTTTTCGGCAGTGTTCCTTATTGGTTTCTATTCAGAGGGTATCTTTCATGCACTACTTGCATCTGGTGCATGCAAGAGACAAACAGGGTCATTGGTTTGTGAACATGATCTTCATCTGATTTCCTCCAAATCATCAAGATATTTATTTGTACCTCATGTTGACTAATTAGAGATTCCTTAATTCTCTCCTTTCATTGGGTCTCCTTCCATCGAATTCATCTCATATATTCATGAAACGAGGCCTAGAGTCCTACTAGTACCTACAGGCTTGCAGTCATTAGTGGCAGGTTCTCTCACCATCGACAATTCAGAATACATCAATGTCTCTTGATCAATGGATTCTTCAAGTGTTCTACCTCAACACACTTATTCACACTTGTAATAATGTACTTGATGCATTGGTACCTACTTTCATTATCCATAGGTTGTATTTTGTTTGTTAATGGTATTCCTTAATGACCAGTAATCAAATGAAGTCTCATTATATTCGACCTCGACTCCTCTTTTCACATGATGTAGACTTACACCTTTGGCGGATCATGTAGAAGACCCGAAGACATCATTTTATAGTAGCATATTTCCTGAGTTGTTTTTATTATTCATTGGACCAGTACGTATATGACTTCAGTGATCATGGGAGATCACATTGTACTCCATTGTATACAAATATCTTCAGATTGATTTTGAGACTAGTTTTCACTAGGCCTTGTTTGTGACTATGAAATCCTATGGCATGTGTCTACTTTGTATTTCCTATTCATGGCGATCAACATTTGTTTGGTATATTTCCACATGGATTTGTAGTGTAAGTCAAATAGGCATCCATGTGTACAAAGTCATTATGAATTGTAATGTTCTTATGAGAAACTAGTTTATCCAGTTGTGTCTCCATTACTCCACTTCTGGGAATTATAATGTATTTCAACCATCGCAGATACTCCTCTAACCTCACAAATTAGGGGGAATTTGTTATAGAAATATTTTCCTGACCCCATAAAACTTGCTCAAAAGGCCTTTTCCATTTCCCTGTGCAAAATTGAAGTCCCTTTTTCACTTTGAGAGATAAAAATAATATTTTTCCACATATATGTTCCCTAACATATTTAAAACATGCGTATACATAGGTTGCACCATTACATCCTGCATACATCAGGTTTTGCGCCCAAAATAAAAAAAATTGTGTCATATTTCCATGTCTCTTCACACGATTCATGATCCTTTACCTTCCATATATTGGAATCATTATGAATTGTCCCTTCAGTTCCATTTGAAGGCTATAAATGGGCCATATCCAAGTTGTGGGAGGAGAAGAATTCAACTTTTGAGAGAAAAACTACTATGGAGAAATTATTCACTTCATATTGAGTCTACATCCCTTTGTCCTTTAAAGTCTGAACACATTGTTCATCCCCCAAGTTCTTCCCTTGTTGGTAGAGAATATCATTGTCTCTTTAATACAAGTTTTTCTTTGTTGGAGGATTGAAGTGGTGGAGGCCCAACTAGAAGGGAATTAGTTTCTCAGTTTCGAGACATGCCAACATAGAAGTTTTATATTCATGCACTTTTGTCGTTCATATTTTAATAGAAATATTTTTTTCTCGTCCAATTGATGTCTTGCAAGTATTTGAATTATGATTCCATGGGTGTATTGTTATGAATATTAATGGATTATTATATTGTATGTGATAAATTTATATATTATCACCATATTCTTGTGTATCTTGGTTGTTGAGGACAAGTTGCAGGTATAAAATTTTTGGTCGAGTGCTCAATGGTGGTCTTCATCGAATCTCCGGACGAGGTAGGATATTTATATTTTCTTGGTAGAATCTACATTTATATAGCATACTTGGTATTAGAGTCAATTTCTAAAGTCATTTCCATCTAGATTGACAATTTACCTCACCAGTAGAAACTCTGGAATTGTTTTGCATGTCATAGATATCCACTTCATCACATGTGAATATGACTCTCTTTCTGGTGTCATAGTTTGTCATATGATACATGGAAATAATATTGAAAAAACAAATTGGTATGTGTAGCACATTCTCGAAGCTTCTATTTGTGATTTCAATTCTTTCTTTGTCGATGACCTTGACTGGAGAGTTGTCCCCCATCGGAATAGGAGGACATTTGCATGCATCCAATGAAGAATAGACGTATTTTGTTGCTTCCATGTGGTGTGATGCACCTGAATCTACGATCCAAGAATCGGGAGAGGAGTTTATGGAAATCAAATCATGGTTAGAATTAGCTTTCTTTGGATTATGATATTTTGTCTTCTTCCTCTTGGCACCATCGAGGATGCGATCTCCAAGGTTTTTTAACTGAATTTTTTGGGCCATTTGATCTATCTATTTTTGCATACATGTGGATTATGGATGGAATCCCTTATGGAGGTACGTGAATTTATCCCTTTTTCTACCCTTTCCACCTTTGGATCCTGAGGCATTGTTGAAGGGTTTTCGAGTATTGTTCCTTCTTTGGATTTGCATGTGCTTTTGTTTTGTCTTTGTCTTTGGGCATTTGATTTTTCCCATATTGATGAGCCTGTTCTACTCTTGTGTCAGAGACTTGATAAAGGCCTCAAGAAAGGGAATCATCCAAGTGGATCCAGAGGAAAGCCTAACTGAATAAAATGTAGATATAAACACTGAGTATTATGGACCCAGTTTGGAGATAATGGTAAGATCCATTTGTTTCTCCTCCTTATATTTATCAACCCCACAAACCTTGATTTGCAAAAACAAATTCTTATATTTGGTAATAAATCTTGGATATTTTTGAAGGTTTTTGGATACAAAGTGAGCAATTCCACCTCGAGCATGTGTCCCCTCATCTCATACTATTTTCCAAAAATAAATTCCATGGTGGTCTAGGATTCATCAAGGGTTTTACAGGGGGATATGTTAAAGAGGAGTTTAAGAGAAATAAGATTGAAAATTGTTCCAAATGCTTCATCCATTCGATTTACATACTTGAATTTTTCTATGGATGATGTTGGTTCAACTTCTATGTTCATGGTTAACCTATATAATCCTATGCCTCGAAGATGCATTATCATATTCTCCTTCCACACAAAGAAATTGTATAGTGTAATGATGATTTTTTTTGGAAATTCCATTTTTCTGTTGTCTTCAATCTTCGATACCTGCAAAAATAATTTGGTGTGTATTTTTCCTAGTAGTCCATCGGCTCTAATATCATGTAAATGTGTTGAACCTACACATAATAGATCTATATATCAAATGACATACACAATTCACTAGCAAATTTGGGTCATTTTGCGACGACTCTTTCAACACTCTTGCGACGTTATGTCATGGATATTGTGATGAATATTGAGTCTCCCAAATGTCGCTTCAGGTGACGTGGCACATTCAACAAACCTAGATTTTCATCGCAAGTGCGATGACCATAGGTAAATTGTCATGATTGTGACAAAAAAGAAATATTTTCGCCAGAACAAATAAGTAAAGCAATCGTCGAAAGGGAGACCAACTAGGGAAATTGTCTCAAGAGAAACCATAAAGAGAGCTCGTCGCACCCTTGATAATATTGGAAAAACAATGGAAAATTTTGTGATGAAGCACTCATCACAATTGTGACAGACGTAGGGTATATTGCGACGAAGTTGCAATACAATTTTTCGTAAATTTGTATAGCAAGTTCGTCGCGAATGGAAAAGTTTGTTATGGAGGGTTCATCGCAATTGCAATGAAAGTGCGACAAAGTTGCAATACAATTTATGTGATTTGTATAACAAGTTCTTCGCTAATGGAAATGTTTGATATGAAGGGTTCGTTGCAATTACGATGAAAGTGCGACAAAGTTGCAATACAATTTTCGTAATTTGTATAGCAAGTTTGTCGCAATATTTGTACATGTCATTGCAATTGAGATGACAATAATTTATTTATTATATATAATTGAGCAAAAAAATTAAAATTTGATTTTTGAGCCAATTATAGAAGGTTCTATAATTGGCTAAAAAAATGTCATAGGGACTACCCCCCTTGGCTTCACTAGGAGTTTTCTTATACAGAGGTGTTGAGGATTAGGTGAAAACACATTGAATTGAGACTTTCCCCCAAGGACACACCAAGTGGATTGAAGGTTTCTTCCACGTTAACCCAGGTGTGTATTAGGACAACAACAAGTGCATTTTTAATTTTATCTATATTTTATTGAAATGAGTTACTTTCATTATACGTATTATTGGATTTGAGAAAAGGAGGAAAAGTCAGAGGATACTCCAAATATTTCTCAAGGATTTGTACTTCTTCACAAGCTGAGTATTCCCTTCTACAAAGTGAAAATGGATATAGTTTCTAAAAGAGCTTGCACATAAACCTCATAATACATTTGAGGTGGAAGCTTATATCTTGTGTTGAAATATTAGATGGACTCCGCATCTTCCATGTACATTGCACAAAACTCCTACAATTTCAGCCACATGATAAGATTCACCATAAGAATTTTTTAATGTTTATTTGAATTAAAACCAACTATGGATTGTTCAAATTGGTCAGAAATTATACCAATCCCACACTTTTCCTTCAAAATTGAATGGAAAGAACCTACAAAAAACATCTTCATGAACAATGTTATGTAAACATAATATTGCATTCATAATTTAAAATATGCTAAAATGTGGTAGTGTTTCCTTCACAATTAAACTTCGACAAGATATTTTCTACCATTCTTGGGAGTTCATATAAAGGCCCTTGAAATCCCGATGTAGTATTGGAATCCCATGTAAGTATTTGGAGTAGAGAATGAGCAATAAATGTAAACAACATGTATCTCTACACAAGCTACCTTGTCATCCACTCTTTTTCTAGCACCAAAATGTTGGCTTGGGAAAATGTTCTATGACAACCTCACAAGTTCACTAGGAAAAAGGGAACAATTATACCTTCCACTATTAAAAATGGTGAACCCTTTGTTTATAGCTCAATTGTCACAATCTATTCTTATTAAATAAATAAATGCAACTATCAAGCAACGAAAATTGCAAATTAAATGAAAACTACTCTAATCATGTGGGAGTGATTTTAATAACTAATCGACATGAAACAAAAATATAGGTACAAAGAGTAGGTAGAATAGTACACCAACTATGGAATAAACACCAAACTCAAGGAAAACTCTAAGAATATAGAATAGACTACAAATCACCCATAACCTTCCTACTTCATGTCAACTTCGATGTAAAACAAAGGGATATTTACAAAACATCGGGAGAATATTCCACCAATTGTCATTTATACAAAACTCCTAGGGAAAACTCCAAGGACTAAGGATAGCCTACAAATCACCAAAAGGACACTTTCTTCACATCAAGTTGTTAGCATGTGAAAGATAAGTGAGTGATAAGAAAGAAACAAGAAAACAATCCACATGATACAATGTTACAACCCACAAGAACCAAGATACCTAAGAGAGTAGAGAATAGCCCACAACCAATCATATATCTAAAAAACATAAAGAACTTGGCTGACAATGGATTTTGTATTCACATAAGAAGATAACTTACATTACAAATAAAAATACCCCTACAAATGTGTACACGATTTTACTTTATACAAAATAGGGAGACTCTTAGACCTTCCAAATGAATTTTCACCTACCAAGTGACCCTTGGTATCCTAAGTGACTCTCCACATTCTCTCTCTTCTCTCTCTTGAAATTTCTTTTTATGACTAAAAAGTAAAATTAACTAATAATCAAGTTGGTCATATTTGAAGTATAACAATTTAGGTGGCTGAATATTTCACTCAACATATTCTCATGTACATTAACCATACTCTCAACCCTTTCCCTGTGAATATCCAATAAAAGTTCCAATTTCAATCTCTTGTTGGACAATTAATTATATGCTCATCTTAGTCTTTCAAATTGCTTAACAATGAGCACTTTGCAACCTTCTAGGAACACCTCATTGATATCAAGGATTTTATTGGCATTAAGTTTCCTTGATTCCATGCTCTAAACAACCCTTTCTCTACTCTTTACCAACACTTCCCTCCACTATGGCACCATTTTTATACTCTTTACTGACACTTCCCTTGAATATGCTTTGCCCATAACATAGTTGAATATAGTCATTATGGCTTGTGACCAAATTCTCTTCCTTGAACATCCCTTGGAAATTGACCATTCATATTCTTAGGATTTGGATGTCATCTAGCTCAATTTTTTTTACGTCACTGATTCCTAACTCCTCTTTTGGTAGATTAACCATTGGGATTTCATTTTCAATATTGGATCTTTTCTCTAGGTACTTGGTGGTTGTGATAAAAATGGTTCCAAATGTTACAAAGGGGTTGATTGATGGCCTTGGATCCACTAGGGTTGGAGAAAAGACAACTTAAGTGTGCTTCCTTCTTCTATATTCTACCTTTGCATAATCCAAATCTCTCCTATATAGATCCTCTTGCTCATGCTCCCAATGACACAATCTCTGAAATAAGGATTGAGATACAAAGCATTTCTCAACCACTTGATGAGGATCATTTACTTTGATCATGTATAAGAAAATATTGTATTTTTTATATTCCAAGGGTAATTTATCCCCAAAAACCACGTCAAATATTTGATAACTGTTGATTTTTAGTGGCAACTTTAGCCAAAGCTCTTTCTTGTTCTTTTTTATTGTTTTTGTTGCCCCATGTAGAATAGATTAAAAGGTTACCTAGTCTTGGATGAGAAATCAAATAGACACATTGTTGGGAAGTGTGTGTGGATTTATTAATGTCCCATATATCCTAATATAATAGAATCTCTCTAGTAGGTACCAATAATTAATTTGCTTCAACACTTCAATGGACTATGGTGAAAAGCATAACAACTTCTCACCATAGATTCTTTCATACAAGGGAGCCAAAACAAAGTAAAATATAATGGAGTACTTATGCATGGATTATCCACAAGCCTTGGAAATAATCATGTACAAGTGCAAAGGAAGGCTACAAGGTGGGCTTGAAACAAGAGAACTCTTAGCTCACACATACACAATACATAAGATAAGACACCATGTAAAACTCAAGTGCACCACTATCTAAGGGAGTTTTAGCCTTTGGAATACACTGTGAAAGAATATTAGATATGAATTCTACCTAATAAAATATCATCCCATGCTTGAGAACCCCATGTATAATCAAAATTCATCTTAACCATCTGTATCTAATGCCTCGTCTACCATACAAAAGGTTCAAGAGAATTTATAAGGTTTGAAGTTCCATTTGCAATTTTTTTATTAAGTGTACCTTACTTGTGGTAGTTTGGAATGGCTTAGCTAAAAACCACCATGCCTTCACAATGTTATAAACATCATACATTTTGCTAAAAATTTGCAACCACCAAAGGCTTACTGACATTGTGGGAGGTCAGAACTCATACATCCTTTGAAGAGTATCAACACCATATTGCTCAATTATTTCATCGCTCTATGATTTCAATGTTCAACATGTTACATACGAATTCTCAATCAAGGTATTTAGCATGTTTATGAATGGAAACAATTCCTCTTTGGATCCTACCCTGTGGAATCACAAGACCTTAACATTGAAATCCTTGGGTTCCTATCCTTGGGTTATTTTTCTTCTTGCAATGATTTGTGGAAGGTTCAAAATCATTGTACATATCATATAGGAATGAATAAGTAGGCTTTGAGGCAATGTTGAGTAGCAACACCATGTCCATGACAAAGTCATCTAGGTCTGATGGTGGTATTTTCTTCCCCTTCACCATAATTTCTACAAGAATGAAAGAAACTTCCATGAAACTACTTATGTGCCAAATGCTTTAAATCATTCAAGTTAACAACACAAATACAACCAAACCTCCTTGTTGTTTTGAAACTTCACAATGTAATTTTTTTATAGCTAAAACAAGGTGTAACTAGCTTGCCTATGCATTTAGTGTTTATCAAGTTACTACCTATAGATACCATTAGTAGATGCAAACTTTTCATATGGGTTATGTAATTTTTCATATTCGAATTAGGTCTAAAAATAATTTTTAGGTTATACATTGAAATCACCAACAAATATTCAAATGAAGTGTAAATAGAAAAACAACAATATAACCATCATAACTTGATTCTCCCTTGTATTCATTTTCTCCTTTGGTTCTTCACCTTAAAACCTTTGCCACAAATGATACATTTAAGGTAAAATCATGAAAGCTAGATGATAATCAAAAGCAAGTGCAACCATTCTTCACATTTTCCACTAGTTCAACCACTTAAGCCTTTTGAATGACAATTTTTCCTTTTAAAATGTCCTAAGCATATTCACTATAGGTAGTTGAACCTCTATATGGATTAACATGACCATGAGAAGAATAAAGTATGAAAATATGAAGAAAGTCTTGAAACCTTGAATAACCCTCCACATATTGTAGACAT
>SNQJ01S0017857.1:35566-50074 GCA_010110895.2 Picea sitchensis | reverse complement strand
ATTAACATGACCATGAGAAGAATAAAGTATGAAAATATGAAGAAAGTCTTGAAACCTTGAATAACCCTCCACATATTGTAGACATGAAGATTGAGATGATGCACATGTGTGAAAGAGTAAATGTTTGACATTGCCATTTCCAAGCCCTCATGTTTAATCCTTAATGTTGTTGAAGAAACAAAATTAAATTCATGGAACTAAAAACATTAAATTGTTGCCAAAATTGTGCCCTCTAATCGACAAAGTGAAGATTGGAATTTTGATGCAAGAGCATTGAACAAAGCCAAGGCATGCGCCTAGCCAAAGAAATAGCTGGATGCGCGGATGAAGAAAAGGGGCACGTTTTTATGAAGACCGTTTTGAATTTTGAAACAAAAAGAATTAATGTAATAGTTAGGAGGAGCATACTTGCATTTATATTTTGAAGATAGGAACAGATCTAGAGAGGTTACCCTCATCTATCAGATGTAATAGGCATTTAAGTATGTTTAATGTAAAGTAGGTAGATTGGAATTAAGAGATTAGACAGTTTAGAAGTGTAGGAAGGAAAACGGATATAGACACCCTCACTCTTGTATTATTGTGTCTTTGTAACATTATCATCATTGAGAGTTGTAGTAGAGAGTTGTAGAGAAGAACCCATGTACAGTAGAAATTGAGTTAATATATGAAGCTTTGACTCAACTTTCATGGTGTTATGATGCTTACTGTTTACCTTTGTTGAATGGTATGTTTACAGTTGTTTTACTCTCTCTGTTTATGCATTTGTTTCAATGTAGTTTTGAATGTGTGATTTCATGTTAAGTATATGAAGTCTAAAAGAGGAGAATAATGAGTTTCAATTGTTTCTCTTCCAGAGAGATCCTGCAAGGAGTGCAGTGAAAAGTCTGCAAGGTGTGCGTTGACAAGAGTCTGAGTTTTATCTCGGAAAGATCAGGAGAGATATTATTGTTCTCATACCAGCAGAAGTGCAGGAAAAGAATAGAACCGTGCAAGGTGTGCACAGATTGGTTGAAACCTTAGAATTTATCAACTAAGGAAAAGGTTGAAGGACCACTGTTGCAAAGAGTGCACAGAGTAGAAGACTCAAATAACCAGGAGTTATTTGAAAGTTTTCCACAAGGAGTGTGAGTAGGAACCATTTGGAAGCCTTGAGTTTGGAAGTGAAAGATCGAGAGGGTTAGTACCTTTGAAAATTTCAAAGGGATACGGGGATTGAAGCCGTCATATAAAAGATAAGTTTAGAAGGAGAACATTCAGTCATTTGGGTAGAAGCCATTGAAACATGAATTGAGCGATCAGAACTCTCCGTGGAGAGCTCACGAAGTCATAAGGACCGTAGGATCCAGTGAATCTGTATGGACAGTGAAAAGTATTCATGAATAAGGTGCAAAGTTGTGAGAGTCATTGGATTTGACAGAGTTGCAAGGTAGTTAGAAGCCGGTGAAACCCATCAACTAGGATGCGAGGGTCAATATGAGCCATTGATCTCATCTCAACCCACGTCATTGGATCATATTGCGAATTTGGGGATCGTGAGTTTTGAGGGAAAACCAAACTCTTGATATTTTCACGAAGTTTTGAGTTGAGAGGAACATGGAAGGAAATCCAAACCGTTGGATCTGAGCTACGAGAGGACTTTCGGATCAGAACTTCCAACAGGTATCACGTCTCGGGAGTTCAGGGTTTGAAAGAAACTTTTTTTGACTGCATAAATCATGAGCTTGTGAGTTGCAAGGGCTCGTGCAACACGTGGCACATCTGCTTGGTGAGAACCACGTGGTTGACAGGTGGCATGAAAATAAAATGCCCAAAGGGAGGTAGAAGTGGTGACAGGTGGTAGACACGCGTTGTTTGAAAAGGGTCAAACCATCGTTGACTTATCACAAGTCATAGATTCACAAGGAAGGAGCAGGAGGAATCAACACTTCAAGTCACGAAGTTGCGAGTTGTGAGAAGCGCTAGAGTTAGGCTCTAGCCAGTGGTCGCTTGAAGAAGTGCTAACAAGAAGGGAGGTATACCCATATCGTCATCTCGGGTATCGAGAATTTGGAAAAGAGGAGTCGAGGGTCTTTGACGCATGAACTCATGAGTTGCAAGTTGTGAAAGGCGCTTGCGCCAAGGCCCAGTTGTGGTTGTGTGAGGGTGAAGCTCACGCCTAGTTCTCGTTCACACAGGTGGGGTTTTCGAAGGACCTGTGGATCGAATTCATTCAAGGTTTCATTTAGAAACCAAAGGAGTCACTTTATCTCAAGGAGATTAGAATGATCCTGTGCAGATCTCGGCTCAGGGGTTGGGGGTATGTGTCAATTGTGGTATCAGAGCCCAGAACAAATTCTTTTCTTTGTGTGGTAAAGAGAAGGGAGAAATTATATAGCCATGCTTCCAAGAAGAAGAGATAGGCCAATGCCTGATCCAGCAGTGGAAAGAGAAATGCGCGAGTTACATACTAGGCTTGATGCCATGGAGACAGCACAAAGGCGCATAATTGATGTTGGGGATATCAGTGAAGATGAAAGTGAAAATGAAGCTGAAAATGAAGGAGAAGAAGTATCATTCGAAGATGCCATAGACAAATGCCTATTCAGGGTTGTTGCAAGGATAGGTGCGAGAGAAAAAATGGAGATTCCCATGTATGAGGGAAACTTGGATGTTGAAGAGATTCTAGACTGGATTAGAGCTCTGGATAAATACTTCGACTATGAGGATGTCTAGGAAGACAAGAAAGTCAAAAATGTCATCACTAGACTTAAAGGGCATGCAACACTATGGTGGGATGAACTATAGGCTGATAGACGCTGCAAGGGCAAGCAGAAAATCAAAAGATGGGATAGAATGGTTTCAAAGATGAAAGCCAAATTTATACCCAAGGATTATCAAATCACTCTATTTCGGAAGATGTATAATTTGAGATAGAAGCTGATGTGAGTAAAGGAATACACTGAAGAATTCTACAGGATAAACATCAGGGCAGGTCATCGGGGAGGCGATAATGAAAAAGTTTTTAGGTACATGAATGGTCTGCGATATGACATTCAAGATGAGATGAGCATGATGACCATTCGAACTATGGAAGATTCTTATCATATGGATCTAAAAGCTGAAGAGAAACTGAGTCAGAAGTAAGGTCAAAGAGGTCGAGGTAGAAGTCAAGCCAGTGTAAGACAATTGCCCAAGACATAACTCATAAACCTAAAGAAGAGGGAAATAAACCTCAAACTCAACCTGAGAGAGAAGGAAACTCACAGGGAAGGAAGTATGTTGATAGGAATACTTTTCCTCAAGCTAGAGGAAGAGGAAGAGGCAAAGGAGGTGAAGTGAAATGATTTGTTTGTGGAAAAATTGGACATAAATCCTATGAGTGTCCAGATAGAAATAAAGATCGTGGTGAAACTCACATTGTCGAAGCTCAAGGACAGAATGTTGAGGCAGAAGATGTTGAGGGCAGAAGATCTTTGATGATGAGGAAAGTTCTCTTGAAGTCGGAGAAGGAGGCAGAGAACCCAGCCCAAAGAAATAGTCAGTTTCAGATTGATTTCAAAACTAAGGATAGGGTATGCAAGGTCATACTGGAAAATGGTAGCATAGACAATCTCGTATCTATAGAAATGGTAGAAAAGATGGAGTTGGAGACTATTGTACATCCAAGCCCATACAGAGTTTCGTGGCTACAAAAAGGACATCAGGTAAATGTCACTAAACAGTATTTAGTTGAATTTAAGATNGAATTTAAAAGAGGAGGATATAAAGATGAAATATTATGTGATGTCATTCCCATGGATGTTTGTCATCTATTGTTTGGTAGACCATGGCAATATGACAGAAACGTAGTTCATGATGGGAGAAAGAACACGTACACCCTGGAGAAGAATGGTAGGACTCACATGTTGTTGCCGATTAAGAACCAAGAGGTGAAAATAGAAATGAGAAACACTATACTTCTCATGAGTGGGAAGGAACTTCTTATTGAGGTTAAGAAGAAGGAAGACACACAATTCATTATGGTTAGGAAACCCAGAATTGTTTTGACCAGTACAAGAATAGATGATTTACCAAAAGAAATCCAGGAGTTGCTAGAAGAGTTTGTTGATATAGTAGTGGATGAACTACCTTGTTCATTGCCACCTATCAGAAGTATAATCCATCATATTAATCTTATACCTGGAGCCATTTTACCAAACAAAGCAGCGTACAAGTTGACGCCGCAGGAAAATGAAGAAGTTAAGAGATAGGTACAAGAATTAATGGACAAAGGATTGATTCGGGAGAGCTTGAGTACATGGGTTGTTCCAACAGTGCTCAGCCCAAAGAAATATGGAGGCTGGAGAATGTGTACATACTCAAGGGTGATCAATAAGATTACCATCAGATACAAATTTCCATTACCAAGGATGGACGACTTGATGGATTGATTGAGTGGAGCAAATTTTTTTTCAAAGGTTGATTTGAAAAGCGGATATCATCAAATTAGGATGAGAGAAGGTGATGAATGGAAGACAACATTCAAGATGAATGAAGGGATGTATGAATGGGTTTTCATGCCATTTGTCTTAATGAATTCACCCAGTACTTTCATGAGGTTGATGAATGAAGTCCTGAAGGATTTCATTGGAAAATTTGTCATTGTATATCTTGATGATATATTAATTTTCAGCAAGACAGAAGCAGAGCACTTAAAGAATTTAGCTGCAGTGATGAGAATATTACAACAAGAGAAATTTCTGATTAATATGAAGAAATCGTCATTTATGAGGACAAAACTCATTTATTTGGGTTTTGTTATCTCTGCGAATGAACTGAAAATGGATCCGGAAAAGGTAAATGAAATTAAGAAATGGCCATCACCGAAGAGTATATTTGAAGTACGAAGCTTCCACAGTTTGGCAAGTTTCTATAGGAGATTCATCCGAAACTTCAGTGGAATTAGCGCACCAATGATGAATATAGTGAAGAAAAGACATAAATCTTTTCACTAGAAAGAAGAAGTAGAAAAGAGCTTCAATCTGCTAAAGAAGAGGATCACTGAGCAACCAATTCTGGTTTTGCCAAATTTTAGCAAGACATTCCAGGTCAGGTTTGACACGAGTGGATTTTCAATTGGAGCGGTCTTGAGCCAAGATGAAAGGTCGGTCACATATTTCAGTGAGAAACTGAATGAAGCGAAGATCAAGTACTCAACATATGACAAAGAATTTTATGCAATCATACAAGCACTGAAGAAATGGAGACACTATTTGGTTCCCAAAGAGTTTGTTTTGTACAACGATAATCACATTTTGAAATTCGTGACTCGACAGGAGAAGTTGAACCAAAAGCATGCTAAATGGGTTGAATACATGCATAATTTTACTTTTGTGATTAATCATATTTCTGGAACTGCTAACAAAGTTGTTGATGCTTTGAGCAGGAAATGTTTGCTTATGCAGGAATTCAGAGTCAAGACTTTGGTTTTTGATAACCTCAAAGAAATGTATAAGGATGATCCAGACTTCAAGGAGGCATATGAGGGATCTGAGAATCCGATTCTCAGAGATAGAAGCCAATGGACTAAATACATGATCCAGGATGGATTATTGTTCCAGGGCAATCAACTATGTATTCCAAAATGCTCCATGAGGGAGAATTTGCTGAAGAAAAAACACAGTGGAGGATCGGCCGGACATTTTGGTCATGAAAAGACATTCTCAAAGATCAATAGCTCATATTATTGGCCAGGGATGAGAACAGATGTTAAGAAATTTGTAGACAAGTGCAGAATTTGTCAGCACATGAAGGGAAAAAGGAAGAACACAGGGTTATATCAACCATTGCCCATACTTGAAAGGTCATGGGACTCAATGAGCATGGATTTTGTATTGGGACTACCAAGAACACAAATATGATGTGATTCGATCTTTGTGGTAGTCGACAGATTTTCCAAGATGGAAAATTTCATACCATACCAGAAAACTAGCGACGCAACTCAAATTGCGAACCTGTTTTTCAAGGAAGTCATCAGAATTCACGGCTTGCCAAAGAGTATCGTTTCTGATCGAGATACCAAGTTCGTGGGATATTTCTGGAGGACCTTATGGAAGAAGTTGGGGACAAGTTTCTCTTTTAGCTCAGCATATCATCCTCAGATGGATGGACAGACAAAGGTCATAAACAAGATCTTGGGAGATTTGTTGAGGAGCTTAGTGATTGAACACCACAGTCAATGGGATCACATTCTACCATAGGTGGAATTTTCTTATAATGATTCACTCAATAGAAGCACAGGGCAGAGTCCATTCCATATTGTATATGGAATGTAGCCAAGGGGAGTTTCTGAATTGAAAGATTCGGAGCAAGCTAAATTCAGGAGTGCCAGTGCAGAGGACTTTGCAGAAGGAATGAAGGAGCTTCACAGTCGAATTAAGGATTGATTATAGATTTCAAGCCAAGAATACAAGCGGAGATCAAATCAACACAAGTGAGAACTTCAGTTTGAACTTGGTGATCTAATTATTGCACATCTGAGGAAGGAAAGGTTCCTAAGGGGAACGTATAATAAACTGAAGATGAAAAATATTGGACCGTGCAAGGTCATAAAGAAATTTGGGGAAAACGCATATGAGATTGAATTACCCGATGGGGTTAGAATCTCATCGATATTCAATGTTGCAGATGTGTACCCTTATAGAGCTGAAGATGTAGTAGTAGAAGAAATTCGATGGACCAAAAAATTCCTATAGCTGAAAATCCGCAGATGGAAAGTATAATTGACAAGAGGGTTAGCAAAAAGACCAGGAGAAAAGAGTATTTTGAATACTTGGTCAAATAAAAGCGACATCCAATTGAAGATGCCAGTTGGGAGGATGAAGAAGCAATTTAGAAGCATGGACAGACCGTGCAAGATCTCATGAACAAGAGTTCATGAAAATTTTCAAGCGAGGAAGTATGATGCAGGAGCATCGAACAAAGCCAAGGCACGTGCCTAGCCAAAGAAACAGCTGGACGCGCGGATGGAGAAAAGGGGCACATTTTATGAAGACCGTTTTGAATTTTGAAACCAAAAGCATTAATGTAATAATTAGGAGGAGTGTACTTGCATTTAAGTTTTGAATATAGGAACAGATATGGAGAGATTACTCTCATCTATCAGATGTAATAGGCATTTAAGTATGTTTAATGTAAAGTAGGTAGATTGGAATTAAGAGATTAGACAGTTTATAAGTGTAGGAGGGAAAATAGATATAGACACCCTCACTCTTGTATTATTGTTTCTTTGTAACATTATCATCATTGAGAGTTATAGCAAAGAGCCGTAGAGAAGAACCCATGTACAGAAGCAATTGAGTTAATATATGAAGCTTTGACTCAACTTTCATGGTGTTATGATGCTTACTGTTTACCTTTGTTGAATGGTATGTTTATGGTTGTTTTACTCTCTCTGTTTATGCATTTGTTTCAATGTTGTGTTGAATGTGTGATTTCATGTTAAGTAAATGAAGTTTGAAAGAGGAGAAGAATGAGTTTCAATTGTTTCTCTTCCTGAGAGATCCTGCAAGGAGTGTAGTGAAAAGTCCGCAAGGTGTGCATTGACAAGAGTCTAAGTTTTATCTCAGAAAGCTCAGGAGAGATACCATTGTTCTCATACCAGCAAAAATGCAGGCAAATCACAGAGACATGCAAGGTGTGTGCAGGCTGGTTGAAACCTTAGAATTTATCAACTAAGGGAAAAGTTGAAGGACCATTGTTGCAAAGAGTTCACAGAGTCAAAGACTCAAATAACCAGGAGTTATTTGAAATTTTGTCGCAAGGAGTGCGAGTAGGAACCATTTGGAAGCCTTGAGTTTGGAATTGAAAGCTCAAGAGGGTTAGTACTTTTGAAAAGTTCAAAGGGAGATAGGGATTAAATCTGTCGTATAAAAGATAAGTTCAGAAGGAGAACATTCATTCGCTTGGGCAGAAGCCATTGAAGCATGAATTGAGCGATCAAAATTCTTCGTGGAGAGCTCATGAAGTCATGAGGACCATAGGATCCAGTGGAGTCATATGGATGGTGAGAAGTCTTTGTGAAGAAACTGTGAAGTTGTGAGAGTCATTGGATTTGAAAGAGTTGCAAGGTAGTTAGAGGCCAGTGAAACCCATCAACCAAGATGCGAGGGTCAATATGAGTCATTGATCTCATCTCAACCCACGTCATTAGATCATATCATGAATTCAGGGATCGTGAGTTTGGAGGGCAGACCAAAATCTTGATACTTTCACGAAGTTTCGAGTTGGGAGGAAGAGGGAAGGAAATCCAAACCATTGGATCTGAGTTATGAGAGGACTGTCGGATCAGAACTTCCAATGGGTATCGCGTCTCGGGAGTTTGGGGTTTGAAAGAAACTATTTTTGATTGCAAAAGTCGTGAGCTTGGAAGTTGCAAGGGCTCATAAAACACATGGCACGTCCACTTGGTGAGAACCACATGGTTGACATGTGGAGTGACAATAAAACACCCGGAGAGAGGTAGAAGTGGTAACAGGTGGTGGACACACATCGTTTGAAAAGGGTCAAACCATCGTTGACTTATCACGAGTCACAGATTCGCAAGGGAGGAGCAGGAGGAATCAACACTTCAACTCGTGAAGTTGTGAGTTGTGAGAAGTGCCAGAGTTAGGCTCTAGCCGGCGGTTGCTTGAAGAAGCATTAATGAGAAGGGAGGTATACATGTATCGTCATCTCGGGTATCAGTAATTTGGAAAAGAAGAGTCAAGGGTCTTTGACCCACGAACTCGCAAGTTGCGAGTTGCGAAAGGCGCTTGTGCCAAGGCCCAGTTGTGGTCATGTGAGGGTGAATCTCGTGCCTAGTGCTCGTTCGCACAGGTGGGGTTTCCAAAGGACATATGGATCAGATTCGTTGAAGGTTTTAGTGAGGAACCAAAGGAGCCACTTTGGCTCAAGGAGATTAGAACGATCCTATGCGGATCTCAGCCTGAGGGTTGGGGGTCTGCGTCAAATTTATGTGAACATTATAACAATGAGTGTTAATATCATGGACCTCTATATGGATTAACATGACCATGAGAGGATTAAAGTAGGAAAATATGAAGAAATTCTTGAAACCTTGAATAACCCTCCACATATAAATTGACAATGGCAATGTGATTTTGTTTCTTTTTCATGTGAGACACAATGAAAAGAAGGGTAATGCTCTGAAAAAATATTATAAAATGATTGACATGGTCATTTCCAACCCCTCATGTTTAATCTTTAAAACTTCTTATTGCATCTTCTCAAAAATTTATTTTTTCATGTTGCACTAAGTTTAAAGTTTGCACATTGCTTGGAAAAAGATGCTTGCCACATGTCACATGTCACAAGACTTTCAAAGTTGCATATATCATGTCACAAGATTTTGGAAGTTGCATAATGCATATTCAAGTTTTATTTATTGCCTAGAATCCATAGCCCAAGCACAAGGCACCACGTCTTGCTTGCATTCTCATGTCTTGAATCAAGGAGTATTGAATCAATATATACCAAGTCTTATAAGAGAATCTGAAATTATCATTAAGTGTATAAAAAAATTACATTCACGGATATATACAAGCCATAGAAAAATCCTTGTGTATATTATCAGATGAAAAAGTACTCATAATGTCAATGCATTATATGAATCATTACATGTTCATCTTTATAATGTATATCTAACTGTCTTATAAAATTATTACAAGACATCATGAATTTCTTTTAGTATTCTTTTGTGCTTTCTAGGTCTTAAGTAATTCATCCATCTCCATGTCTTCGTTTACTAGGTGCTCTTCAAAAGTTGATGTTGTTTTAGTCCTTTTACGTCGAGTACGTCTGGTCTCATACCCACAGCATGGATATTGTTGTGAGGGGCCATCACCTACAAAAATAAATAAAAAATTAAATAAATACATGGCGAATTTTTAAATATCATTGAAGTAGTTCATTAATATTAAAAAAAAACTCTACAATGTAATTATCTACCTGGTCCTCTAGTCGGCACCGTTGGAATGGTTGTCGGCCTGTTCACCTAATCTTCAGGTCGAGGAGGATCAAATATGACATTATCTTCCATTGAAATGTAAAAAATTATAAGTAAAAAATTATTAAGTATATGATTAATATATAGACATTTTACCATCGTAGGCCTCAGTCACAGGAACATCTTGGGGCCACTGGGATGGGGCTATTAGGGATCACCATGATATTTTGGTTGTGTTTCACTATCAATGCTCTGTTTTCTAGTACTAATGGTTTCATTGATAGTGCTTCTCCCCTGATTAAAACAAAGTAAGACATTAAATTATGGATGTTATCAAACATTTACATATTTTACAAGTAATGAAAGGTTAATGTGGACTGATTTTTATTTACCTTATCCCACAAATTGGATTTTGGGGTCTTCCCCATGCTTTTCCTACAATCAACAAAGGCTTTATAACTGTACTTGTAACCAAGTTGGAGGTCTTCCTCCATGGTTTCAGTTCCGAAGTCGTCGCCATGCATTGCATAAGGGTATGGTTTTTTAATGTTTTTTGGTTGCAATTACCTTAAAGTTGTAAGGTGATACAAATAATATTCTTAAGATGTTTGGGTACTTATGAATCATGATTGTAACCTCGAGTAGCCGCCCTATCCTAGCTTGTGTTGGCCATGTTTGGAAATCCTTGCTTTGGTTTCCTTTGAAGTGTCAGACAACCTATCCTCAAAATTTTCAAGTATGTTATATATAACCACACTTTTATTTAGATCTAAAGAAAAATAAAGTTGGTATTGAATTCAAGAAATCGTAATTTACCTTAGTGTACCAGTTATTTGTTCTCCCGATTTTTTCAAAATCTTCTCTTTTGCATCATCAATGATCTCCTTCCACTCCCTCTCTAGAATTGAGGGAGTACTCTCATACCTAGGATTTCCTGCCAAGCTTCATCTATAAACATCCCGCGTATATTTTAAATATTTACCCGCTGCAAAGGTGACCATTTTTTATTGAACGTGTCTACTCGAAAGACGCCTTCAAGATAATCCATAAGTTCCTTTTTGAGGTTGGAATTCTAGCAATTCCACCTCATGCGTAAGGTTGCCCCAAAAATCAACAAGGTCTTGCTCTCTAGGTGTCTATAAAAAAGGTCGTTTCCTACACACAAAAAGATATGATCATTAATTTAAAATTAATAATCTAGATGATTTGTGTATGTGGACAACATTAAACGATTAAAATATGAATTAAAACTACCTGGGAGTCTTGATTTTTTTAATGGAAGTCCATTATCGTCGACCAAAAATATGCACGGAAGGGTCCCCATGCTTTTCACATGTCTAGCTCCAGGAAATGAAACCATCTCAACCACATCACTATGATCCTCATCTATGCCACCATATCTAGACTTTGATCAAGGTGTGGATGTCTGGCGGTGCATGTCATGGCTTCTATCTAAATTAGGTGTGGAATATGGAGAAGTAAATAGTTCTCTAGCAGCTGTATGACCGTCCGCATCAGGACTCTGTAGCCTCTCTATAGCGCCACTACTACCAACACCGGGATGAACAGGCTCCAAAAATGACTTTATAAAAAAAAAATGTTTTTTCTTGAGATAATGTAAAAGTTAAAGAACAAAGTATCATAATTGAACATATGAGTACATTAAAAAAAAAACACTTTAAATTATGGTTATTACCTTATATGTGTTAAGTTGTGAGATAAGGAGCTTGATCTTTCCTTTGACGTCAGGAGTTTGATCTAAATGATCTAAGAATATAGCAAGTTCCTTGTTATCTTTAATGATCTTTTTTTTTTTTTAAGACCATCGGATCAAGGCATGAATAAAACCCCTCCTCATCGGCAGAATCATGATCAACATGGCCTGAAGATTACATATAATTTCAACAAAAACAATGTTATTTCAATAAAATTATATAAGCAAATAATAAAACAACATAAAATTAAAGTGGAAATTGATAATCGTTTACATGTTTTGTGGCTGGCCCTTTTCCATGATCATCCTACCACATTATAATATAATTAGAACCCCCAAATATTTAAAAGATTGTTAATGATAACAAAAAAACAATGTTAAAGATAATATTTACAACAATGCTAAAGATAATAAAAAAAATATAATGCAATAAGTAGAGGTTTCTTAAAGAGGTGTTGCATAAGAACCTAGACACTATTTGTCAATGTTTCTATTCGATTCAAATGGTAACCCACCAATAAATCTTCCTCGGGAGCTATCTTTTTTATTGTGCATAGGACTACCCAATTCTCTTCACATCCCTCATATATGAAATTCAATTGTTTGTTTGTTGTCCCGAGTCGTGTGTTGTTTAGAAACCCTACGATATTGTCGAAAGCTTTAGGCCTTCGATCAATATAGATAGTCGCTCCATTATTTTTATCCTTGTTTATTAGTTGTATATAATTTACGGCGAGTGCATATCTCTGGATACTTCACATGTACCAAACCAGCCGCATCCAATCATTATAATTGTAACATGGTCCGACATAGTCCATCAATTTAGTTACTGTATTGTATTTTACAATTATTCCATCAATGGAAAATAGCCCCAAGCCATGCAAGGAGGATGGTGCAATGCGATATGTCATATTGTTGACAATGAAGTCAACATCTATAGGAGGTATTTCCTTAGGTACCCATTGTTTCACCAGATGCTTATACCTGAGTGGAACATCTATGTCTCCTATACTCTCATCATCATAAGAGCATGATCCTCCTTCGGCAAGAAAAAATTTCATGCATATACAAAATTTTATTCTTACTTTTTCACCTCTGGTCATTGTTTTCTTATCATATCTACTATATGCAGTCGCATTTCCGGCCTCTATTTGTCCTAATATTTCCTCACTCGACGAAGAAATATCTGACAGGTACCTGTTTGGTTGTACCTTCAATTGCATGTGCATGTATTATTAGTTAGTATTCCATCATCATATTCAAAGTTCTAAATAAAAAAAATTATATCTTTAGTTTTGGATGCACAATTAGACTAGGGTGAAATTACCAATATTAGTGGTCAACCACCTAATTTAATGTGATATCCCTCTTGATTTTGGACATATTAAGGATATATTAATGTGATAACACTAAGGACGTGATAAATTTATCATATGGATCTAAGAAAAAAATAGTACTAAGGTTGTTGTTTGTTGGATTTGTGCAAATTAGAATTATTATAAGAAATGTCCATTGAAGATGAGGGTCAATGTTATGGAGTAAGAAATCCAACCATCAATTGGTGTGTTGTAAATCTTGGGTTCTTTAGTTATAAATATCTCTAAGGCAAGCCAAGAGTGGAACTATACAAATTTTACGTGTGTTCGATACAAGAGTAGAACTATACAAATATTAGTTTTGTTCAAGCCAAGATTAGAACTAGACAAATATTAGTTTTGTTTAATACAAGTTGAAGAATAACTTAGTTATGGTGATAAGAATAAGATAAGAATAACATTCTCCATTGACCTTGTGTAAACCATTCCATTTGGTGTTTTTTGCACTAAGTGTAAAGAACAATGTTGGATAATTATAAGACGTAAGTTATGTATGAGCTATTTGTTACCACTTTATTACCTTTTATTTTAATTGTATCCATATTTTGTATTGATCAAATGGGGAATTAACCCAAAAATGATGTCATTAGACACAAACTCAATCCTAAGGCCAACTAAGGAGAGAAAACAACACATGCTAATTAATCTAGGAGTCAAGCATGCAAACAAACCTCCTCACAAAGAAGCGCTAGTTGGTGATGGATTCCAACATCGTGGAATTGATGCACGAAGGGGCTGAGTTTCAGTGGGTGGGAAAGTTCTGTTGACAACATACTTAACGAACTAACGCCCTAGTGCAAGTTACCTCACCAAGTAGTGGGAAACCCTCCAAGGAATCCGAGTCAGTCTAGCCAATGTCGATCCCAGGTACAACACCACCTTCCCTGTGTTTTCACCTTGTGTAGGAAGTCTAAAAGATTATGGACTCTATGGTACCACCTACTATACCAAAGCAGAGGGGGGACAATCGACAATTGACACCAAGACCAAGAAAGTAGGTTTTATTACTCTGAGGGCCCCAATGCGACCTTGTGATTGACCCTTGTGTTATAAGGGTTTCCCAAAGTCAATGATATAGAAACTGGATTTCACTCCCTAACTCAAGACTTTATGGTTGTTTATAAGATTTGGAAATTTATTCTCACAATCCTATTCCAAATCTCTATAGCTAAGCTAACATGGGTTTGAAGAGCCCTAGAAAAGTTGCTAGATAAATTTTAATTAGTTATTGATTTTAGGTTGTTGTTACTCAAAGGAGTGGTCATGAAACTGATGGCATTTTGACTCAACTCTTTAAACCATGCAAGAGGAAAATGAAATGAAATAAATTCAACTTCGATGAAAACTATCTATGGGAAGGAGCAATAGGTTTTAACCAAAGAAAAAATTTATTGATAGATTACTATGTGTGAAGTACTACAAAATGACCCAAATCGCTAGGACGCCGAAAA
>SNQJ01S0017856.1:65478-114127 GCA_010110895.2 Picea sitchensis | reverse complement strand
ATTATATAAAACATTCAACAATTTCAAAAGTTGACTCTCAAAGTAAAGAACATTCTAGAATATACTTATTTATAACTAATTATGGTCATTTTAAAGGAGAGAATTCAACATGAGGTGTGTCTCTTACAACCTAAATCCCTCAAGTATGCTTTTATTGTGGAAAGAAAAGTTGAAATTAAAAATATGGCTACCATAAGTCTGGCCACTAAAAACTATAGAAAGCACCATGTTCCCACCCCTAAACTAACTCATCCTACAAGTTTTAGGAACCAAAAAATGGATGGAGGAAGAGCAAAGGAACTATGTTTCAATTGTGACAACAAGTAAAATATGGGAAATAAGTGCAAAGAGGGGAAATTATTATACATATATTGTGAAGACGAAGAAGATCAATAACTAAAAATATCATAATATCTAATAGCTCCAAGATATGAAGAGTTTCTCTAAATATTTGTTTTGTCCTTTCCAATCAACTTTAGGAAAATTTTTGGGGACTATATATTTCTCATGGGCTAATTTTCCATGATTTTTCCAAAAACAAGATTAACCAATTTCCATTTTTTCTAAAAGTGATTCACTCAAACTCTATAGAATAAAATTATTTTACCTTAAAAATAACCCAAATTTTATAGAAAATATATAAAATCCTTAGAAATTTGAATATTTTTATAAAAATGTCGTCGAACATTTTATAGTTTGCATATTAAGGAATAGTAAGATTCACCAAGGTTTCTACATTATGAGATAAATTTTCATCCTTAAAATTATCCCCAATTCACTTATGTCTGTCAGTTGACCACCCCACTATATCCTAAGGATACTCTTTTTTTTATGGAACTCCCAAGATACAAATATTGTATGAAGGAGTGTACACATAGAAAATAGTGAAGTGAATGAAATATCCTTCACCAAATATTTTGTATGTTTTTTGTGTAACAGTGTGGATCCCCAATCATAACAACAAGAACTAGACCCAATCATGTTTTTGCAAAATCAAACCTCTTTCCACTAACTCTCCATGTACATTTCCACATTATCTCATCCATCCAACATTAAAATGCATAAAAGGTGCCTCTCATGACCACCCCTTTCATATTTTATAGCAATGATGCATAATGAAACATGCCACTCATAAATAATTATTTTTTAATTACATAATATGTTTATTATTCATGGTTATCCTAACTACTTTTCCATAATTTTTTACCAACTTTCCAACTAATTTTCACTCTTATGTTTAAACTTATAGGTGTGTGCACACACAAATGGCACTTTTTAATTAAATACATTGTTTACATAGAAATTGGGAATTTCTCTTGATTTTAAATGGTTCTAATGCATTTTAATTTTACCTTTCTATATACGGACTAAAACCAAATCCATTTTTTCTTATATGTCCCTCATATTTAAATGATTTCACTCTATCGATATGGATTGTATTTTTTTTTAATGAATGAACCTATATCATTATAAAAATATCATTTCTAACTAAACATGCACATGATATGTATCATTGGACCAACCCTTTTACACACATATTGGACCAACCCTTTTACACACATATCTACATGGAGGGAGAAAAAATAATCTACAGTTAAGGTTGTGTTCACTCCAACCCATATACCATTGGTGAGAAACTCATGGTATACTAAGGAATAATGACTTCCTACACTTATTGTGCACCCCTTAGGTCATCCTTGTAGGTGACCTATATGGTCTAGTCTTATGACATCATTCAACCTCATGGGTGAGAATATCTTCTTTTCCCCTAGTCTACATGGAGGGAGTTGGTAATAGGTAAGAATAATACCCCTCTCTCAATTGTACCTGTGTCACACCACCTTCATACCATATTTACCCATATGTAGGTTAATCTAGAAACAATAACCCTTGTTCTTGAATATCTAGGAATACACTTCAAATAAAATTATCCAAATAATAAAATAAATTCATAATCATATGTTTAAAACAGCATCTAAATTGACGCTAGAACAAAATTTAGTTCTAAATATATTGGCTCATTCTCGGAATACATATGCCGATATTCTTTTTTGTCACACTCAAAAAAATCATTAATAGGATGGAAATACATAACAATTCAGTTTCATGTGTTATATATAATCATCATTATTACCAAATCATAATTTCATGCACAAATTTATACCATTCAATAGAAACCAAATAAATCCCATAATATTCATGGGTCATACATAAGTAACACATCATATAACCAAGTCATATCAAAGAGAGTTTTAACGCATAAATCATATAAAATTTATCCATCATACAATACCATGTATTTCATACTTTTATAATTCCCTCAATAATAATAATAAGTATTAATAAGTCTAGTAAAGAACGGGGCATTACATATGTGTCACCTCCTTGCATTTTTTGGGAGACATTTCCTTCTTGATAATCCTTGTTCATGATCTAGAAGACAAGATATTATACAATGTGGATGGTTAAGGATCATTTTGGGGGAAATGAAAATGTTTATACCTGAATTATGAAATATGGGAGATGATACCATGCGAATAGTCAAGGATTGTCTTAGGGGAAAAGAACCTAGAGGAAAAGTGATCTAGTTGATCTAAAAAACCACTTAGGGGAAAAGAACCTAGAGGAAAAGTGATCTAGTTGAGCTACAAAACCACTTATATGATGACATGTGGATTGTAAAATTTTCCTAAATGGACTTTTAATATTAATGTCACTCCGTCATACAAATATAAATTTTTAATGTTGTACAAATAAAAGGTGTCACTTGAAGTTATGGTCATCCCTTGAAGTTATGACTCCATAGTCTATGTCTTATATTGAACTTAGCGGATGTATCATCTTTAATTTATCTCAAATAATCTTAAGGGACTACAAGAACACTCTATGCTTGGAAGAAAGGAATAACGATAGAATACATCTTGAGTCATTGAACCTTTCCACCTAAATTTCAACCTAGAGCTCTCAATAATTGGTAAATTAATACTCGCAATTGATATGCATAATATGAACATTGAGTAGACCTAATTTCGAAATATGGCTCAAGTAAGGAAATATGCCTCTTTTACTCTTGAATCATCACCTAAAAATTCTAAACCAGTTCCTTGTTAGTCATCTTTAGTCACTATGGAGTTGAAATACTTTGTAGAATCTTTATATAATGTTTAGTACCCTATTGTTTGATTCAAATTAAATGCATATAATATTATACATGCTTTATAGGGTAGCGAAATACTTTGTAGAATCTTTATATAATCTTTAGTACCCTATTGTTTGATTCAAATTAAATGCATATAATATTATACATGCTTTATAGGGTAGCATTGGAGCATTAAATTTTGGAATTTAATCACAGAAAGAAAGGTGGAATGGGCCAAAGGAAATAGTGCGCGCCAGAGAATGAGGAGAAAGTAGCGCGACAAAGGGAAAAGGAAGCAGCGTGCCAGGAAATAAGGAAGATTAGCACAAGGAACAATTGCATCGAAGACCAACTGCGCAAAAGGCAGTTTGAAAGTGGACAAGTTGAGTCCAATTAGGCTTAGGGTTCTTGAGTCATAATGTAAGGGTTTTTACCCATTTTGTAGTATAAATAGAGGATGTATGAGGAATATATTATCATTGAAATTTGGCATGAATAGAGTACCTTGAGCATCCTCTTGAGTTTTGAGTCGAATTTTGTATGTTGTTGAGAGCTGCGGAGCACAGATAGAGTTAGTATTGAGTTGTAACCAATGGTTATGTCACAATTTGTGGAGCTTGGTGCGACGCTGGTCAGCCTCACCAATCTTAAACCCTATGATGTAATGAGTGCAACACTATTTTTATGAAGAATGAATAAATACGAATATCTTTATGGATGTAGACCAGGGGGGTGAACCACTGTAAAATATTGTGTTGAATGTGTTGAATTCTTTTTGTTATTTCTAGAATTATGAAAGAATGGTTAAATGAGTGCATATGTTAGAGTTTATTTACAATGTGCACTAGACTGATTATGCATAATATATGTTATTGAATGGATAAAATAGTAGATATGATGAATGTTATGGGATAATACATGTTAAAGTAGAATAATAAGTAAAAGGAGCATCACCAATCCCTTCCATTATTGTACACATCTACGTCATGTAGTCACTAATAAGCCATCTTAGGTGAGACTGAATTGTGCACTCTTTGTGCGGTGTAGCCTTCTAGTTTACGATAAGGGTCGATGGTGAAAAGGGTTTTGTTGGAGAACTAAGGTAGAACCCATGTCATCCTATACATCCAACAAATCGTTTTGTTACCGGGACTGGAACTCAGAAGGATAGCCTGGAAGGGGTTTGGTGAAGAAAATGTAGTGGTAGAAAGGAATGTTTAGGCCATGGAACCCTACAAAATGAGATATTGAAATATGGTTGGAGACAAAGCAACTAGAGTTCACATAGAAAGATAACAAAAGTTCCAGATATACACCAAGCCAGTATTTGCAAAGTTATGTGTTTACTGATTTGCATGAGGCATATTTCTGTTATTTTCCAGAGTTATTATAGGAGTGGATATTGAGGTTGAAAGATACCCATCTAACTAATCAGATTAGTCTAGTAGAGTGGAATGCTGAAAATATTGCGCGATTGGAAAGGGTTAATAAAACTTTCATGTGCGAAGTGGAGTTTTGGTTAGACAATATTACAGTGGGGTTTATTACTGAATTTGCAGTAGACACAGTGAAGTCATATACTGTTGCAAAGAAGGATTTCTTGAAGGGACCCAAATACAGGTACATTAGGTCTCTTTACGCATCAATTAAGATATGACTGCATGATAAAGGTGTGATAGCCATGGAATGAAATAATTGTATCACTTTGTGCACATGGGGGAGCTGGGGGAAGAACTAAGGAAGATCTGAGATATGGAGAAGGCTCTTGAGAGTAGCCAGAAGAAGAAAGCAATGTACCCCATCATGATGGATGATGAATAGACTAAGGAGATAATAAGGAAAGTAGGTGTGATGCACAACAAATGAACCTCCTAGTATAAGATGAATAGCAAGAAGAGGGAAGTAGTTGAGCGAGAGGGATTGGACAACGATGAGGAAGAGGTAGAGGATCTATGTGGCACAAAGCAGATTGAGGATATCTTATGTGCCACATATGTGAGGAAAACTAGAGATCATGGGTCCAACAAAAAAGAAGGATCTCCATTCCAGATCCGAATTAGTGTGGGACCCACAATGCCATGTGCGACTAAGACATCCGAAGAAGAAAAATTGTTTAACCAGTAAGTGATTAGTGGTAAAAGAATTTTTATAGGACGTGGGTCCAGTGGAAACTCAAGCAGAAGTGTAAGTTAAACAAGTAGTAGTCAAATATCTACACCATGCAGAGGTGGTAGTACATCAATATTCACAATGGAAGTACAAGGTACAACTATTAGGTTACCATAGTTATGAGGGGATGGGTTAGATGACCCAAAAAATCATTTGTTTATCTGTGAGAAGATATGGGAATTTGAGCAGATTACATATGAAGATCAAAGGTTGCATAGTTGGAAATCACATTCAAAGACCATACATTAGATTGGTACATGGGTCTCAGAGAAAATAATCCAACGGGAGTGCCTACAACTGTAGCAGAGGTAAAGAGGCAATTAATAAATGAATTCCAGAAACCAAGATCAGAAGACTAGTTCATGGATGAAATGATAGAGATTAAGCAGAAACTAGGAGCATTAGTGTGGGAGGTGGACCAAAAATTCAAGAGGCTAAAAGGTAAATTAAATTACCCTATTACTGATATGCAACATAAACATTTGTTTGTTAACTCTTTATTGCCACACTTGAAGTATCCTTTGAGGCATCATGAATTCCAAAGTTAAGATGAGGCTCTGCAAGCAGCCTTACAACTAGAGGAAAATCAGTATAAGCAGACATACCCAACTGTGGAAGAGTTGAGGCAACACCTGAAGAATTTAACATTTCAGTTGAATCGGAGTAAAGGTAAGGAGAAAAGGGAAGATTTTTTATGCATATTATGAAGAATTAAAGGGAATCACAAGAATGAGTTTCCATTATTTGCGCAATATATTGGAGTGGGTATGCCAAACCCTTTATATTCAAGAGGACCATGGTGTGAGAATTGAAAAACACATGGGAATGATCCCTATCATTTCCCCCTAATGAAATAGTATCAGACAATACCAAAGAGTACAATTTGTAATTTTTGTAAGTTAGTTGGACACAAAGACAAGGAATGTAGAACCTTGGAGATGATGAAAGAAAGGATTTTAGATACATGCAGGGTGCAGGATGAACACATGACAAGACAATTTACGCAACAACCACATCAATTTGCAACACAATCATAGTACAATAATGTACAATAATTTAAAGAACCACCACAGTATAATCTCACACAATACCACCTCAGTACAATAATGTGAAACCATAGTACAATTAGGGACCTCAGTATAAAAAAATGTGCAGAGATAATTAGGGTCACATATGAGGCTTCAAAGGAGGGGGTCATGGAGGAAGAGGATTTGGAGGAGGTTGAGGAATAATAGTGTGTCACAACTGTCAGAATCCTAGATACTATGCAAGATACTTCACATAGCCTCCTGCAGCATGTATGTATTATCACGCATCAGACCATGAGATAGAAGATTGTCTGACACTTTTGGTGAAGATACAGGACAAGAGGAACTAAAAAAATCATAATGTACAATGGATTGTTGTGGAAAACAAAGAAGAGGATGGTAAGAAGATTAACATAGTTACTAGAGGAGGAGCCAAGATAGGAGAAGATGAAACAAAGAAGGACCAAGATTAGTACCAGTGGATTAGGAAGAATACCACGCCTAAACATAAGTTTGATGCACACAAAGAGAAAGAGATATTCAAAGAGGCTAGGCAAGAGATTTTGAAAGAAAATATTGCGTCTACTTTAGGAAAAAAACCAGTAGATGAGATACGAGTGTATGACATGCATCCATTATTTGATCATACCAATAAAGAGAAGCCTTGAGAACAAGTAAGTAACTAAAGAAAATTTTTGGGGTCATGTGTAAAATTGTTGAATGATAAAAATTATTTACAAGTATTGTACAGTTTGTTAGAAAAGTGTAATTATGGGGAAGAAGGGGTAAAAAAAGTGAATTAGGTTTGTAAGAAGAGAAGAACAAGCAAAGAATTCAGGTTGAATTCAAACATTTTATATTTCAATATGGGGGATATTATGCTAGACCTAGGGCCTGAAGTCAATGTTCTACCAAAGAAGACATGGGAAGCTATGGGAGAAACTCAATTGGGGTATTCATCTATTTAGTTAAAGTTATCAAATCATCAAAGAGTGTTGCCAATTGGAAGACTAGAAGGGATACCATTAGATCTATATGGTGCACACACCATGGTAGACTTTGAAGTCATTAACATAGTAGATAATACTTTTCCATATCTAGCATTGTTGGGATTGGATTGGGATTTTGATAACCAGACTATTATTAAATTGAAGAAATGAAAGACTATCTTTGAATCTAGAGAATACATATTCATTGTGCCATTGGATCCTTCAAAAGGATGAAGGTATGTGGAACCTACAATAGAAAATATTCTTACAGAAGATGTAAATTAGTTATACATAACAACCGCGCGTGAAGAATATTATATCAACCCAACTACAGATGGAATACTCAGTTGGAGGAGTATTATTTCTTATGATTCAGACTCTGACACGTGACTAGAGAACTGGAAATAATGAATACATGAATTATCAACCAGAAGATGTTCTAGAATGATGTGCACATTGAGATGGATTGGTTCAGAGGTAAGAGAGCCTCCTACTTTTTATGGTATGAATGACTTAGAAGAATTTTTAATGAAGTTTGAATTAGAGGTAGTAGAAAATCAGAGATTACCAGTATTAGATATTTCTTTGAAAGATACACTTTCCTGTTCGTGGGGTACACACAAGGAGAATATCAACAACCAGTTTTAGTGCAATAGGTTACTGCACATCAGATTTGGCGTAGGGCAAGAGAACAAAGTGTTGGAGAATTATGATGGATTTGGAAAACCTAAAGAACATGTATATAAGTGCATGGTTCAATGGATATTAGTACCACTAGAAGAAAGTCTAGACCATTTTATTCACACATTAGAAGGAATCTCAAAGAACTGGTACACAGAATAGGAACAATGCATAGAAACTACAAACTAGGAAGAGATACATCAAAATTTTGTAGTTACATTTTCCTTTGAGCATGGAAGTCCAGAGATAGATACAATGTTGAAAGTAGTAAGAGAAAGTATATTTGAAGAACCGAAATTTGAAATAATCCCAACATATCAGAAGCATACTAGACAGACAGTTAAGCAATTGTTACATTGTTATCACATCGTAGAAGAAGAAGATCCAGCAGAGGATAATTCGTGCAATATCTAGATCCCATAAGTTGAAGGAGAAAGGGAAGTAGAAGGAAAAAAACTAGATTCAGAAGATTGTGCTACACCCCTGAAGATAAAAAAGGTAAACATTGGAACTATAGAAAACCCAAATATTTCCAGCATTGGAGATTATTGGGATAATCAAACAGTAGAAAGAATCACAAAATTATTGCATGAGTACAATGACTTGTTCCTAGAAACATTCTCATAGATGAAGGGATTAGCAAGAGAGGTAGGAGAGATGAATATCCCCTTGAATACAAAATATAGACCTATAAGACAAATACCTTATAGATTGAATCCAATACGCAAGGAGAAATTAAAGGCATAAATTAAAAAAATATTAGAGGCTAGTGTCATATAACCCATGGAAGAATCATAATGGATCAGTCATATGGTGGTGTAGGAAAAGAAGCAAGGACGGATCAATATTTGTGTAGATTTGAGAAAATTTAATAATGATTTTCTACATGATCCTTTTCCTACCCCATTTACAAATGAAGTTTTGGAGAATGTAGGGGGTTAAGAAGCTTATTCATTTACATATGGGTTTTTAGGATATCATCGTATTAGGATAGCACCAAAACATAGACACAAGACTACATTTTCTATAGAGTGGGGATCATTTTAGTATACAGTTATGCCATTTGGGTTGAAGAATGCACCCATTTTTTTTTCAAGAGTAGTAGTAGCAGCCTTTAAGGACTCTATTCATATTTTTTTATAAGTATACTTGAATGATTAGACAATTCTCAAATTATTAAAGTATCATGTTGAATTATTAAGTCTAATGTTGGACAGATGTAGACAATGCCAGATCTCATTGAATATTAAGAAATGCATTTTTAGCGCACCTTTTGGTAATTTTTTAGGGAATGTGGTGTGTAAACAGGGTCTGATGGTTGATCCTACTAAAATCGTTGTCATAGTTAACTTACCACCATCAAAATCAGTGCACCATTTGAAGAGTACACTTGGTCATACAGGATATTACAAGAAGTTCATAAGAGGATATGCACAGATTATTGTGCCAATGGAGAAGTTGTAGAAGAAGGACACCAAGTATCAGTGGAATGATGAATTTCAACAGAGTTTGGATATTTTGAAGGAGAAGATGGTTACTTCACCGATTTTAGTTCTTCCAGATTGGGAAAAAAAATTCATGTGCATGTTGATGCATTTGAAATAGGATTAGGAGCAATATTGACCCAACCAGGAGAAGGTGATATAGATCACCCTATTGTATTTGCAAGTAAGAAGTTATCAGATTCAGAACAAAACTACAACACTACAAAAGGGGAAGGATTAGCTATAGTGTATGCTTTGCATAAATACATACATTACTTGTTAGTGAAACATTTGAAGATGTTTACATATCATTCTGCTCTCATATATGTATTCAATAAGTCAGTGTTGGGGGGAAGGATATGCATATGGATACTTTTATTCCAAGAGTTTGACATTGAAGTTGTGGTGAAACATGGAAGAATGAATGCAAGAACAAATCACTTATCCAGGATAAATAATGGAGAAGAACCCAGTAAATTGGAAGACAACTTTCCATATGCACAATTGTTATTGGTACAGATAAATGATGAGTATTTTGCTGACATTATTGATTTTTTGAGTACATGGTTTGCACCAAGAGAATTACTACTGTGCAGAAGAAAAATTTGGTGGTCATAGCTACAGACTATCAATTGATTGCGGGTCATTTATACAAACTTGGAGAAGATAACATCTTGAGGAGATGTGTTATGGAGCATGGAATGCCTATCATTTTAGCATAAGCACATGAAGGGATTGTTGGAGTACACTATGTAGGAAAATCTACCATGCACAAGGTATTGCGCATAGGATTATGGTGGCCAAAAATTCACAAAGATGCAAAGGAATACTGTCAGAAGTGTGATGTTTGTCAAAGACATGGGAAGCCATCCAAGAGGGATGAGATGCCATTGAGACCTCATATTACTTTACAAGTATTTGATAAGTGAGAAATAGAGTTTGTAGGTCCAATCAATCCACCAGGAAGAATATCAGGAGCTAGATATATTATTACAATGACATAATACTTAACCAGATGGGGTGAGACAACACTAGTGAAGGATTGCAGTGCATATACATGTGATTTTTATTTGAACAGGTAGTGACAAGGTTTGGTTTTCCAAGAATATTGATGAGTGATCAGGGGACTCACTTCATCAAAAATATAATTGAGGCAATGGTGGAAGAATTTGAGATATATCATCAGAAGAGAACTCCTTATCATCCTCAGGTAAATGGAACAGTGGAATCCTTTAACAATATTTTGGAGAATGCTTTAAAAAATATTTTTAATGTGAACAAAGATGATTGGGATTTGAAGGTACCATCAGTACTTTGGGATTATAAGACTACATGTAAGAATATAACAGGTTAGATACCATTTAGATTGGTGTATGGATAGGAAGCAATAGTTCCCTTAGACTATTTGATACCAAGTCTGTACATTACAAAAATTACAAATATGAAAGAAGGGGGCACAATACAAGAACGACTATCTCAACTTATGGAATTAGAAGAAGACATAATCATAGCAGGTTTCCACCATGAGGTATGGAAAGAAAAAGATAAAGCATGACATGACAACCATATTAAGAAGAATAAATTCAAAGTAGGAGGTCTGGTTCTCCTCTATGATAGTAATTATTTGTAGCACCCAAGGAAACTTAGAATGCATTGGCTAGGGCCATACCAGATAAAGTCTATCATAGATGGAGGTGTTGTATAACTACAAGCTTTAGCAGGAAAGGAAGTTCAAGGAATGGTGAATGGTAGTCGACTACAACTTTATAGGGAATATTGACCCACTAATCCTCAGTAGTTGCAGTGAAGAAAGTAGACTTGTACATATTGTAAATAGTAGGAGTTAAAAGAAAGAAAAAGGAAGAGAAAACTAGAAAAATGATGAAAACACCAAAAAGAAGTAGTTAGAGGAATATGTGATAGACATATACTTGAGAATGACAGTATGCAATAGAAAGAAAGTCGGGGAGAAAATAAGTGAATATATTGCATGCAAGATAGATACGATAGAAGGAAATAACCGTGTGTCAGAGATAGATCACAGTAGAAAAATATAGTGCACCGGAAAAAACAAACAGTCGGGAAAAAGAAAAACTGGTCATAGAAAAAAGAAGGCTCCAAACGAACATTTATGACAGTAATTTAAGCATGCTTGACAAGATTTGGAGAATTTATGACAACACTTTAGAAGAAAAAATAGTATTCGATAAAGACGCATTGTGAATTCAAGCGAACGTAGAGCTACAGAGCAAAGAGAAAATAGGAAAATAGGCCGAAAGTGAGATTCAAAAGTAAACCCACTTATATTCCAGCAAGATGGCACCACCTAAAGTCGGAGCACCTAGTAAAATGTCAAGGATAACCCACAACAACAACAGGTCACTATCAAAGCTAGAAATGGAGGTAAAAAACCCTATGCAAATGGAGGGACTGGTGGATGTTGACGCCATTCCGTCCCCTATCATCAAAATGGTGAGTCATGTTACCCCCTATCCAAGGGATAATTAAGGAGGTCACATCTCAAGGCCCAAATTTCCTAGACATGGAGTACCAAGAGCCAGACGACTTGAGTGTGGCCCCGGAGGGCCCCTCTTTTATTCAGTTCATTCCATGTATCACCAACAAAAATATCCATCACACCAGCCTGACCTTGAAGTAGTGGTGATTGTTTCTCCATGAGGTAATGAGTCTGGGTATCATGGTGTTATCACTCCAAGAGTCACCCTAGACTATAATTAGGTGAGCTTCGTAACATGCAAAGAATTCAAATTTAATCTTGAAAGATAAGTTGTAAAGTCATAGGGATTTGACCATAAAGACAATCAAGATTCATCTACTGTACACATTCCCAATTATATCCTTCAACAAAAATGGCCTTAACAACTTCAGATCATACAACAAGCTTGATAAATGAATGAGGAAAATAAAACTATGATATGGACATTTCAGAGATACTTCCAGCACTTTAAAACAATCAAGTCACAATAAAAATCTATGTATTAACAAATTCTATATCACCAATGCAAAGAACGAATACCATCACACAATCATTGTTTGAATAAGAAGAATAGTGAATCAATCACTCATTTATATTAGTACACATAGAAATAAAAAGATGAAAAGGAAAATCTGATCTCCATTGATAAGGAATCACAAGTCTGAAAAAATACAGAGAAAGAAAAAGAACACAATGATGACACTTCTGAATTCCTCTTGGTCGAAAGACCACTCTCTCTAGCTCATTCTAACATTTTATCAAACTTACAATAGTCTTCTTTTTTTTATCTTCAACTGTCATTGACAACACTATAATTCGAATAAAAATCCTCACATGGGATCCTGTTCCCTCAAAATGGAAAGACAACACGTGGATAACAGAGAATAACTAAAATGCTAAAAATAAGGGTAATGTTGGCCACATCCCTAACAATTATTTATGTTGATGAACTATCCCTTTTTATTGCTTATCCTTTTGACAGGTGGCCCTCCAACTCATAAATGACCTTCTAGCAACTGGAAAGATCCATATTGACACCTGGCAACCACTGCTCCTTTGAAACCTCCAGAACATGAATTCATAGCATTTTTTGTAGCGCCTCAGGAATTCATAGCACATTTTTCATGTGTAAATAATTTCGTTGTGCCAGTGCTACAAAATGTCCTAGAGTTGTCTGTGTTGTGTAGTTTGAGCCAAAAATACCCAAAAACCTTAGAAAAAGGTGTAAAATCCTATAGATTCCTCCTAAGAAAGTATTATCATGATACTTTTGACAACACTTCAAAAAACAAGGATGATTATCTTCAAAATTGAGGGTCTTTCAACTGTCACCCTATTACACTTTCTCTCATTGATTCTTGACTAAAGGTGAGTAATAGAAAAGAAAATTCAAGAGGAATATAAAATGAAGTTGTGTTTCCTATACTTAGGTCATATTCTCTAATTCACTGGCTGATGAAATAGGGGAGACTAATGCAATAAAGGGTTCTTGATCTCTTTCTTCGTGCATGGCCTGATACAAAAACTTGGGGTCTTCTTTTCTCTTTGACTGTTCTGACATGTTGTAGCTTCAAATAGGTTCTTTGTTGTTCTTCCGGCTATATGAAGTTAAAATTATGTATTTAAATGTTCTTGAAAACCAAGCCTTCTGATAAGTCACTTCCCTCCTTATTACCTCAACATGAACTCAAACAAAAAATTGTCCAAAGAAAAAGACAAAGAAACTCTGTTTCTAGGGTCTTATTGAATTCCTTTTAACTAGTAATAAGCCCAACAATAAGATTGTTATCATTCTTCTGTGCATCTCACGCATCTCGGCTTCCACTTTGTGTGAGCTCCTTTCAATTCCAAGTCACGTGATCCATGTGATTTCTCTTAAAAAGAATCCATTTTATGTAGTTTGATTGTTTTTAGAATGTGTTACCAAAGTAATCCTATAGAAGAAAATCATTGTCGATCCTTTAATAAGAAAACACAGGAATGATAGATGGCTTCCAAGTTGGTTATGGCAATGTAGAAGGCTTGATATTTGTATGCTTGCTATGATGAAAGATCTTGTTGATGAACAATAGTGAAAATTTTCATTTTCATAGAACTTATAGTCTGGATACCTTTCCATTATAGTTACATCACATAGGGTAAATGCATCATCGGGAGAAAACCTATGTAGAATTTATTTCCTCATTTCAGAAGACTCTTTCACTAGTAATATTCCTCATGGCCTTGGTCTTTAATTCTTCTGGAATTTTCTTTAAAAGTAACTTGTTGAATGTGCGTTGGCATCCGATTACATAGAAAGTAGATTTGAAACTTGTATATGAATGCTGGGCAATGATGTTTTGAAAGATTTTCTTAACCTTGGTGTGAGTGTAGATGTTCAATATCCAACTGGAATGGCACTTACTCATGTCTCATACATACTCAACGTTCATCGTGCTTTAGAATTAGCTAATGGACAATGCCTCAATAACTTGTTAGTGATGGCGTTTGGAAAATCTTCTTGGATTCTTCCATTATGGATCTTGGACAATGGGAAATCCGACCAGTAGCATAACACCTGACACTTATTATAAAAAATCAATCAACACTTGGCGCTTGAACTCCATTCACCCAGTGAGATTGAGACCCGGGACTGTGACTTGTAAAATGTCAAATCCTCAATTGATAATTGATGATAGGGGTTTCATACTTGGTGTCAATTTGAGAACATGCCTCATCTTTTTAAGCTCAGGTTCCTTCCTTTGGCTTCAACCTTTGGTCTTTAAGCATTTGTTTGGTTTTTCCTCGATGGGATAATCCCACATTGAGAATGCATCACTAAAAATTGTTGCTTATATATGACACCATCCCATGATTATTTCGATGTGTTGTGCATGAAATAACACCTTTCCTTGATGGCTTGGTTCTCCATGTTGGGCCCCTCATGGGATTTGTGTTGCTGACTTTGTATGTGTACTTAGATATCGATTCTTGGTAGACTTGAGATAATTAGAGATTGGGCCAGTAGGCCCAATATGTTTTGGCCAAAATAATATGACCGAGAAACCAATTTGGTTGAAAATCCCCAAAAGAACTTTTGCTCCTTCTAACATGTAAAATTGTTGCTCAATTTTCTTAGTAATCATGAATTTTGATTTCAAAAGGAGATTAGTAGTTATAATTAATCTTTGGCCATCAAGACAAATGCAAACCTATTTGAATAAATGAGGTCTCAGGAGGATACAAAGTCTTAACGAGGTGTGGTACTAGGACATACCATGATAAGAACTCTAACGTTTATAATGCAGAACATGACAAAGATCAAGGGTTTTGGAAAAATTGACAGTGAGAGCATATCAAGACTTGATGGAAGAGTTTGGAAACTGTGAGACCTGGCTAAAAATCTAAGAATTTTGAAAAATCTCGGATAAAATTAAGGAAAATGATTTAAATTTTGATGGTGCTCATTTGAGCGCTAACATTGGCTCCAATTCGGATGGAGACCTCCATGTGAGGCTCCAAGAACCTAACAGTTCTAGTGGCCTTTTCATTGGGCTAGGGAGTCAGTTGTGCAACCAACCTCTGATAGCACCAAAATTTGCCACTTATTCAAGTAACTAACTGATATACCTGCTGCAAACTGAAGGAAATCAAATGCTCATGAAACAAGCTTATTTACTACGCTACCCTACCTCTAACCAGATTTGAAACTTGCTCAAGTAAAACAAGGCTTCCACAGTAACCATTAAAGCAACTTCATGAATGAAGGAATCCCATCTATACCACTGATCAATAAAGAATAACAAAAATTTGAAAGAAAAGATAGAAATTCCTTTAGAGAAACATGCTCACCCATGAATATCAGTGAAATAATGAAATCTGGAATTTTTAGACAATTTGAAACATATGACTCCATATAAGCTACAACTAGATCCTCAAAACCATGATTGGAAACTTGTTGATTAAGAAAAGGTAACTACTCATACATACATTCCTCTTTGATTGAAAACAAACAACCTTCTTGTTCTCATGAGATCAGATCTTGATCATCAACAATTGCAGTCTCTTCATTTTCAGTATGATGATCACAAGATAATGGTACAACATGGTTTAAATCACACTGATAATGATCATCGAGGAACATACAATTATCTATGAAATCATCAATTATAATATGATCAACATGTTTTGAAAACTAATCGTAAGCTTGACATGCATCCCTATCCATAGAAAAATATGCAAATACTGAAGAATCTTGATCCAAAAGTAAAACATACTCACAGTCTTGTTATTGTTCTAGATCTGATTCATACTCACTATCTTTTTGCTACAAATGTGAAATATATTGACAATCCTCTTGATGTTGATCTTGTGCATGCAAATTTTCAAAATGTACTCGATCTCTAATTTTCTTGCTAGCACATATGTTCTCCTCGAATTCTTCAATATCTTCAAATAATAATTTTAAGGATGAATATTTCCTTTCTCTCAAGAGAAGGACAAGCTCTGACTGTTGATCTATTACATAGTACACCATGGAAGCAACCTCAGAATACCAAATCTCCACAGGCATGTTATGATAAACACTATAAAAACTCTTGTTGAAGACAACAATAGCTTCTTCCTATCCTCTCCTCAAATCATGAAAATCAGCCAGGTATTGGTCAAAATACTTTTTCTAACCCCAATACTTTAAAAAAGCATTGGATAGCTCGATCCACGAAACAGTGGAATCATCTCCCAAACTCCTAAACCACACAACAACATCTCCAAACAAATATTTGGAGAACAACCTCATTGTAACAACATCATGGACTATCTCAAACTGATCAACAAAGTTCTCAAAGGCCTCCAAATGCCTCTCAGCTGTAACATGATCCTCTCGAGAAAACTAGGGAAGATAATCAAAAAAATTAAGAGGATAAGGATGAAGGTAAGATGGCATCCTTAAAGGTTTAAAAATCTTGTCTCTAATCCTAGTTTGAATAGTAGTGGGTTGAATATGAGGTGTAACAAACTGATGGAAAGACTCAACAATAATAGCAGAAGGTGATGAAATCTCTAAAGGCTTCGAATCAAATTCATCACTCTCATGGTTAAAAGACTGATTAGATTCAAGAAGGATTGAAATATAAACCTCATTGTTCTCAATAGGATGAAATGAAGGTTCATGACCAAGTTTAACAATACAAATAGGATGCAAATTTTCTTCTTGCAAGGATGGATATATAAAGGAAGGCTGATGATAATCCGAATAAAAAAAGAACAATATGACCCTATTTATATGTAAAGGAAAAGGCATGAAAGAGTTGGTAAAGAAGAACATGAGTTCATGTAGAAAACTGATGAAATGATACCTGGTTTTACACTTCTTCCCCTTCATATTTTTGTCAACGGGATCCTCCCCAGTGGAGTCTTTTATTATGGAGTCGTTGGGTAGATAATTATAGTCAATTTTTGTGTCCCTCTCTTGTCTACCATCAAGAGTTGGATCTATGACGTTCTCCCAGGGAAGCTAGATTCACACTTTGTTCCCCGACAATGGTGCCATTTATGTTATCACTCCAAGAGTCACCCTAGACTGTAATCAAGTGAGCTAGGTAACATGCAAAGAATTCAAATTTAATCTTGAAAGATAAGTTGTAAATTCACATGGATTTGACCATAAGGACAATCAAGATTCATCTACTGTACACATTCCCAATTATATCCTTCAACAAAAATGGTCTTAACAACTTCATATCAAACAACAAGATTGATGAATGAATAAGGAAAAGAAAATTGTGATTTGAACATGTCAAAGATACTTCCAACAATTCAAAACAATCAACTGACAGTAAAAATATGTGTATTAACAAATTCTATATCATCAATGCAAAGAACGAAGACCATCGCTCAATCATTGTATACATAATAAGAAGAGTGAATCAATCACTCATTTATATTAGTACATAGAGAAATACATAGATGAAAAGGAAAATCTGATCTCCATTGATAAGGAATCACAAGTTTGAAAAAATACAGAGAAAGAAAAAACACAATGGTGACACTTTTGAATTCCTCTTGGTCGAAAGACCCCTCTCCCTAGCTCATTCTAACCCTTTATCAGAATTAAAATAGTCTTTTTTTATCTTCCACTGTTAGTGAAAAAACTATCATTCGAATAACAACCCTCACATGGGATCTTGTGCCCTCAAAATGGAAAGACAACATGTGGATAAAAAAGAATAACTAAAATTCTTAAAAAAAAAGGGTAATCATGGCCACATCCCTAATAGTTCTTTATGTTGATGAACTATCCTTTTTTATCACTTATCCCTTTGAAAGATAGCCCTCCAACTCATAATTGACCTTCTAGCAACTGGAAAGATCCATATTGACACCTGGTAACCATTTCTCCTTTGAAACCACCAGAACAAGAATTCGTAGCACATTCTGAAGCACCTCAGGAATTCGTAGCACATGTTGTATGTGTAAATGATTTTGTAGTGCCAGTGCTACGAAATTTCTTGTAGTTGTCTATGTTACAAGACTGATTAGATTCAGGAAGGATTGAAATATAAACCTCATTCTTCTCAATAGGATGAAATGAAGGTTCAGGACCAAATTCAACAATACAAATAGGATGCAAATTTTCTTCTTGCAAGGATGGATATATAAAGGAAGGCTGATGATAATCCGAATAAAAAAAGAACAATATAACCCTCTTTATTTGTAAAGGAAAAGGCAGGAAAGAGCTGGTAAAGAAGAACATTAGTTCATGTAGAAAACTGATGAAATGACACCTACTTTTACACTTCTTCCCCTTCATCTTTCTGCCAATAGGATCCTCCCCAGTGGAGTCTTTTATTGTGGAGTCGTCGGGTAGATAATTATAGTCAATTTTTGTGTCCCTCTCTTGTCTACCATCAAGAGTTGGATCTATGACGTTCTCCCAGGGAAGCTATATTAAAACTATGTTCCCCGACAATGGCGCCATTTATGTTATCACTCCAAGAGTCACCCAAGACTGTAATCAGGTGAGCTTGGTAACATGCAAAGAATTCAAATTTAATCTTGAAAGATAAGTTGTAAAGTCACATGGATTTGACCATAAGGAAAATCAAGATTCATCTACTGTACACATTCCCAACTATATCCTTAAGCAAAAATGGTCTTAACAACTTCATATCAGACAACAAGATTGATAAATGAATAAGGAAGAGAAAACTGTGATCTGAACATGCCAGAGATTCTTCCAACAATTTAAAACAATCAACTCACAGTAAAAATCTGTGTATTAACAAATTCTATATCACCAATGCAAAGAACGAAGACCATCACTCAATCATTGTATACATAATAAGAAGAGTGAATCAATCGCTCATTTATATTAGTACAGAGAGAAATACATAGATGAAAAGGAAAATCTGATCTCCATTGATAAGGAATCACAAGTTTGAAAAAATATAGAGAAAGAAAAAAAACACAATGATGACACTTCTGAATTCCTCTAGGTCAAAAGACCCCTCTCCCTAGATCATTCTAACCCTTTATCAAACTTACAATATTCTTTTTTTATCTTCCACTGTCAGTGAAAAAACTATCATTCGAATAACAACCCTCACATGGGATCTTGTGCCCTCAAAATGGAAAGACAACATGTGGATAACAAAGAATAACTAAAATGCTAAAAATAAGGGTAATCGTGGCCACATCCCTAACAGTTCTTTATGCTGATGAACTATCCTTTTTGAGCACTTATCCCTTTGACAGATGGCCCTCCAACTCATAATTGACCTTCTAGCAACTGGAAAGATCCATATTGACACTTGGCAACCACTTCTCCTTTGAAACAGGACAAGAATTCATAACACATTCTGAAGCGCCTTAGGAATTCGTAGCACATGATGCATGTGTAAATGATTTCGTAGTGCTAGTGCTACAAAATTTCCTGTAGTTGTCTGTGTTGTGCAGTTTGAGCCAAAAATGCCCAAAAACCTTAGCAAAAGGTGCAAAAGCATCTAGATGCCTCTTAAGCAAGTATTATCATGATACTTCCCACAAAACTTCAAAAAGAAAGGATGATTATCTTAAAAAATGAGTGTCTTTCAACTGTCACCCTATTGCACTTGCTCTCTTCGATTCTTGACTAAAGGTGAGTAACTGAGAAGCAAATTCAGGAGGAATAGAAAATGAAGTTGTGTTTCCTATACTTAGGTCCTATATTATAATTCATTGGCTGATGAAATAGGGGATACTAATTCAAGAAAGGGTTCTTGAAATCTTTCTTCTTGCATGACCTGATACAAAATCTTGAGGTCTTCTTTTCTCTTTGACTATTTCGACATGTTGTAGTTTCAAATAGGTTCTCTTTTGTTCTTCCAACTCTATGAATTTAACATGATGTATTTACATGTTCTTGAACACCAAACCTTCTGATAAGGAACTTCCCTCCTTATTACCTCAACATGAACTCAAACAAAAAATCTATCCAAAGAAAAAGACAGAAAAACTCTATTTCTAGGGTCTTATTGAATTCCTTTTAACTAGTAATAAGTCCAACACTAAGATTGTTATCATTCTTCATTGCATCTCATGCATCTTGGATGCCACTTTGTTTACTGATCTCCTTTCAATTCCAAGTCACATGATCCATGTGATTTATCTTAAAAAGAATCCACTTTATATAGTTTGATTGTTTTTAGAACATGTTACCAAAGTAATCCCACAGAAGCAAACCACTGTCGATCCTTTAAGAAGAAAACGCAGGCATCTAGATGGATTCTAAGTTGGTTATGGCAATTCGGAAGGCTTGATATTTGTATTCATGTTGTGATGACAGATCCTGTTGATGAACAATAGTGAAATTTCTCATTTTCATCGAACTTATAGTCTAGAGAGATTTCCATTATAGTTACAACACATAGGGTAAACACATCATCGAGAGAAAAGCTCTGTAGAAGTTCTTTCCTCATTTCAGAAGACTCTGTCACTAGTAATATGCCTCATGACCTTGGTCTTTAATTCTTCTGGACTTCTCTTTAAAAGTAACTTGTTGAATGTGTGTTGGCATCTGATGACAAAGAAAATAGATTTGAAACCTGTATATGAACACTGGGCAATGATTTTTTGAAATATTTTCGTAACCTTCGCGTGAGTGTGGATGTTCAATATTCAGTAGGAATGGAACTTCCCCATGTCTCATACATACTCAACGTTCATCGTGATTTAGAATTAGCTAATGGATAGTGCCTCAATAAATTGTTAGTGACGACGTTTGGAAAATCTTCTTGGATTCTTCCATTGTGGAGCTCGGACAATGAGCAATTCGACCAGTAGCATAACACCTGACACTTATAATAAAAATCCAGTCAACACTTGGCTCTTGAAATCCATTCACCTGGCGATATTGACACCTAGTACTGTGACTTGAAAAATTTCAAATCCTCAATTGATAGTTGATGATAGGGGTTTGATACTTGGTGTCGATTTGAGAACATGCCTCGTCATTTTAAGCTCAAGTTCCTTCCTTTGGCTTCGACGTTTGGTATTCACGAATTTGTTTGGTTTTGCCTCGATGGGATAATCCCACATTGATAAGGCTTTACTAAAAATTGTTGCTTATATACGACACCATCCCAATATTTGTTCCACGCGTTGTGCACGAACTAGTGCCTTTACTTGATGGCTTGGCTCTCCATGATGGGCCCCTCATGGGCTTTGTATTGTTGAATTTGTATGTTTACTTAGATCCTAATTCTTGCTAGACTTGAGATAATTAGAGATTGGGTTAGTAGGATCAATACTTTCTGGCAAAAATAATAAGCCCGAGAAACCAATTTCGCTGAAAATCCCCAAAAGAACTTTTGCTCCTTCTAACATGTAAAACTGCTACTCAATTTTTTTTTAGTAATCATGAATTTTGATTTCAAAAGGAGATTAGCAGTTATAATAATTTTAAAACCTAACCATTGTTATAATTAAGATTGGGATATCAAGACAAATGAAAACCTATTTTTTTGGCAAAAATAATAAGCCCGAGAAACCAATTTCGCTGAAAATCCCCAAAAGAACTTTTGCTCCTTCTAACATGTAAAACTGCTACTCAATTTTTTTTTAGTAATCATGAATTTTGATTTCAAAAGGAGATTAGCAGTTATAATAATTTTAAAACCTAACCATTGTTATAATTAAGATTGGGATATCAAGACAAATGAAAACCTATTTTTTTGGCAAAAATAATAAGCCCGAGAAACCAATTTCGCTGAAAATCCCCAAAAGAACTTTTGCTCCTTCTAACATGTAAAACTGCTACTCAATTTTTTTTTAGTAATCATGAATTTTGATTTCAAAAGGAGATTAGCAGTTATAATAATTTTAAAACCTAACCATTGTTATAATTAAGATTTGGACATCAAGACAAATGAAAACCTATTTGAATAAATGAGGTCTTAGGAGGATAAAAATTCTTAACGAGGTGTGTTGCTAGAACATACCATGATAGGAACTCTGACATTTATAATGTAGACTAGGAAAAAGATAACGGATTTTGGAAAATTCGATAGTGAGAGCTTATCAAGACTTGATGGAAGAGTTTGGAAACTATGAGACCTGGCTAAAAATTTGATAATTTTTACAAATCTAGGATAAAATTGATGAAGATGCTTTAAATGTTGATGGTGTGCATTTGAGCGCTAACATTGGCTCCAACTGGGATGGAGACCTCCCTATGAGGCTCCAAGAACCTAGCAGTTTCAGTGGCCTTTTCATTGATCTATGGTGTCAGTTGTGCAACCAATCTATGATACCACCAAAATCTGCCACTTATTCAAGAAACTAACTAATCTACCTACTGGAAACTGAAGGAAATAAAATGCTCAAGAAATAATCTTATTTCCTATGTTGCCCCACTTATAACCAGATCTTCAACTTGCTCAAGTAAAAGCAGACTTCCAAAATAACCATTAAAGGAACTTCATGACTAAAGGAATCCCATCTATACCATTGATCAATAGAGAATACAAAAAATTGAAAGAAGAGATAGAAATTCCTTCAGAGAAACATGTTCACCCATGAATACCGTGAAATAATGAAATTTGGAATTTTCAGACAATCTGAAACATATGACTCCATATAAGTTGCAGCTAGATCCTCAAAACCATGATTAGAAACTTTTTTATTAAGAAAAGGTAACTTCTCATAAATACATTCCTCTTTGATTGAAAACAAACAACCTTCTTGTTCCCATGATATTAGATCTTGATCATCAACAATTGTAGTCTCTTCGTTTTTAGCATGATGATCACAAGATAATGGTACAACAAGGTTTAAATCACATTGATAATGATCAGCCAGGAACATATAATTATCTATGCAATCATCAGTTATAATATGATCAACATGTTTTGAAAACTGATCGTAAGCTTGACATGCATCCATGTCCATAGAAAAATATGCAAATATTGAAGAATCTTGATCCAAAAATAAAACATACTCACATTCTTCCTGCTGTTCCAGATCTGATTCATACTCAATCTCTTTTTTCTTCAAATCTAACTTTGTATGTGTACTTAGATCCCGTTTCTTGGTAGACTTGATATAATTAGAGATTGGGCCAGTAGGCCCAATATTTTTTGGCCAAAATAATAAGCCCGAGAAACCAATTTGGCTTAAAAGCCCCAAAATAACTTTTGCTCCTTCTAACATGTAAAATTACTGCTTAATTTTATTAGTAATCATGAATTTTGATTTCAAAATGAGATTATCAGTTATAATAATTTTAAAACCTAACCACTGTTATAATTAATCTTTGGCCATCAAGACAAGTGCAAACATATTTGAATAAATGAGGTCTCAGGAGGATAAAAAGTCTTAACGAGGTGTGCTTCTAGGACATATCATGATATGAACTCTGATGTTTATAATGAAGACCAGGATAGATATCACGAGTTTTAGAAAAATCGACAGTGAGAGCTTATCAAGACTTGATGGAAGAGTTTGGAAACTGTGAGACCTGGCTAAAAATCTGAGAATTTTGACAAATCTAGGATAAAATTGATGAAGATGCTTTCAATTTTGATGGTGCGCTTTTGAGTCCTAACACATGGTGTGTATTAATCTGATTTTTGAAGCACTTGAGCATGTTGTATTAAATCCTTCTTCATTTGATGACGTTTTCTTGGAAATTATGTTATTTTCCTCATTCATACCTAGAAGGGTGACATGGTGCCCTAGTAAGTTTATTTCCCTTTAGGATGGGTTGCTACTAGGTTGATCTATGAAAATTCATCATTCTTTCCCTCCATACTTACCACTTTCCATTTTTATTTCTTCCATATCCCCTATCCTTGTTTGGACATTGGGATTGGTTACACTAGAAAGGGTTGTACCTTACCTCATGGGAAGAAGGGGCTAAAGGCCTGACGGGTAAAACTAGCTGGCAAGAATTAAAATCTAATTTTGAAACCCTCAAGATGCTTTGCCCAGGGATCCCCGAGAAAGCAGTGAAAAGATTCTCAGTAAGAAAATGGGACCCACAAGATAACATAAAAACTAAAAGTACTATTTTATGGATATGAGGTCTCATCAGGAGCCTACCTATTATGGCCATGGGAATGTAGTGGTATGACATTACCACCTATCTGGTCACCAAACCAAGGTAGTGGCTCTTGGTGGCATAGCCAAGAGAAATGGGGTCTCATTATGAGACAACCTTCTGATTTCCATGAAATGTTTGTGGATAACGTTGTCACCTCTGGTCATTAAGCCAAGACATTGGTCCTCAACTATTCCCTTGAAGCACAAGAGAAAAATATCAAAAGAAATAAAACTAAGAATACAAGGAAATGAGTGGCTTAGGAAAAAAATGCATCCATGACAAGGTGCAAATCACCTTCCACAAAGGCACCCATAGGTAAGACTATACATTTCCCTGTTATCACATGCACCCCGTGCCCAAATATTTTCCCCATGTCACCTCATACACTTACATGACTTGGACTAAATACCACCTAGGAAACACCCCAAACTTAAGGGGGATTAGCCCAATAGGACACCCTGAGACCCTTTCCAATCCTAACTTGTCAAATTGCATAACGTCTTTGAGAATTTGTTTGGAGTTAAAAGGGGTTTGATGCACATGTCAGTGTAATTTAATTATTAGATTTGATTTACACACTATGATACTTGTGACTTATAAACTCCTAGAGGGAGTACTTGTTGTTTCTATAGGACCTGGCTAGGTGGATAGGTACACATGAGGGAATGATTATCTCAAACCTTCATGAGGCCTCAAAGCCCACAAATGGATGTTGAAACCCCAGCCAGGGGTAAGAAGATATTGAAGGTTTGCACCAAGTGAAGGAAGGACGTTTCCTTTGGAGGAAACGTGGAAGAAATAAACCTAAGGTCACATGCTCCTCCCACCTGAACATTGGACTTGGGAGGCCTTGGACGTCACCTTTGCATCTCTAGATTTCACCTATCATCTAGGGTTGTTACCTTGGAGGCATTCATGAGGCCATTGTCATGTGTGGGAAGCTTTTAGGCCTTTGCAGGCCTAGCATTTCATCTCCTTTTCCCAGTGTTCCACACTTGAGTCCCAACGTCACTTTAGGAGGGCATGCAATCACCTTTAGAGGCTTAATTAGATGCAAATTTAATTTATTTTAGTAAAAGTGTAATTTTTAGTAAATTGGCCAGGTTGGCCCTGATTTTTGACCTAAAATTAATTAAAGGACAAATTTTGGTATAAATATTCATAAAGTGACATTCATTTTCATAATAACTCATCACACACAAGTGGTGGTTTGAAATTTTCACCCTCTTTAAGGGTTATTGACTGAAATGACTAGTGCGCACCTCTCGGGAGAGATTTATGGTGGTGTATTTTGGAAATTTTCATGGTGGAATGGTCTTCAACTAGGGTTTGAATTGATTAATATTATTGAAGTAAGTAGAAAATATGCATTTGTATTCATGCTATGGATTTTTGTGGTAAAATTTACTTGTTTCATGTCTAAGATTATGAAATTTCTTGTTTAAACCATAGGGGAGAAACAATAAATGATTCTCTCTCTATAACTATTATATTAGATTGATCTTTCCATTTATACATTTTCTTGAGAGTGATTATAATTAGATCCCTAAAGTTCTATATCTCTAGTAATCTCATTTTTTTAGCAATTAAATTGCCTTTCAAAAGCTAAGGAAGGAAGGTGCGCTAGGCACTAGAAGTGCCTACTCTCTAGCAAAACCTCCCTTAAAACGGGAAAATGCTTGAGGCCTTGAAGATCCAACACCTCTTGCATTTACTTCTTCCCTTAGCTAAACATTCTCATTATTTTATTTCCCAGGTGATATTGTTACTATTATTGACTCCATAAGCCCCTAAAAGACACTGGTTTCTACACTCTTGTGGATGAATGAGATCAAACAAAATTTCAAACTCTCTTATTGAAATCACTAACACTAACAAACATATTATTGATGCTATAATTGATGTTACATCCTTTATTTAGAAGCCTTAATCAACATACTAACCCCTAAAAATAACCCATAAATTTGCATTTTTCTAGGTGTTATCATCCCAAGGCTCTAGTCTTGTTTTTGCTAGTGTTCTAGGTGCAAAATTATGGAGTTGTTTGAGGCCGTTGTTGTTGTTGTAAATACTGTTACAGCCATCATTGCAGACCATTAATAGAACTTAAAATATTTATAAGACCACCCAACACTTGTACTAGGAAAACTACTATCATTATATGCTAAAGTGTTTGTTTAAATTGCCTAATTTAAGTACTTTTTGAAGTGGTTTTGTTGTTTTCATAATTATTATTTCACTGATGTTGCAAGTACTTTGATATCCCATTGAAGTCACTTATTGACTTGTTTTGATATTTAAATTTTAAGTGACAAAGTATTATCAAATTGAAAAGTCTTTATATCATTCTTGTCATCATAACTTGCAATTTCCAGATACATTGTTGCTTCTATAATTTTATCTTTGCTTGTATTTAGTAGTACATATTTATATTTTGAAGTCACTAATTTGAAACATCGATATCATTGATTTCTGCTAACTTTTTTTGTTTCATTGGTAAAGGGCAGGTATCATTCACCTTGAATTTCTCCTTAACCCCAAACAATACTAAGTGACTTGTTCCTTTTGAGTGGCCTAGAGAGAGGGGTGAGTTTTACCTTTGTCTTATCTCCCTTCATCAACCAACTAGGACTTGGGACATCTCCCTTAGAGTGAGTTTCTTCTCTTCCTAAATAAAATGAGGTATCCTATTAGGGTGAAAGTAATAGGACTACCTCCTTGTTACATCAATCTAGTCCTACTTTCCTTTAGGCTTTGAGACAGTGTAGATTGTGCAATAACATTTTTGGTGTCGTTTCCGGGGAACACTGAATCAATATTCCTTAACAACACTTTTTCGGTAATACTTTCATTCAAAGCCTCCATGTTACAAATATTGTCTGGAAACTTTATTGAGGGTGATTCCCTCACTCTCTTTGATAATACTTAAGAGGATATCTGGCGACTCCACTAACCCTTTCCAGGGTGTCACCTTACTCTCAGCTTTGTGATATTTCCAAGATATGGGATCATGGCACCCTGGGAACAAGTGTATCCAACTATTGATATTGAAAGTTTTCAAGAATACCCGCATTATCTTGATATAAAATGGTTAAAAAAATCTCCAAGATTCGAAGGGCTCCCAACTACTCACATTGTAGAATTCTTGAAGTATATAAGTGAGATAGAATTTGAAGGGGAGGATGTTTTGGTAAAATTGTTCATACTTTCCTTTCCATCCTTTTTTCAATATTGGATTAAAGTTTGTTGAGAAGATAAGGGTATATCATCTTTCGTAGACCTCATTAGTAGGTTTATTGATTTTGTGAAACCACAATGCTGGACATATGTAGAGCCCTTCAAATTTTCACAATAGCCCTAGAGGACAAAGGATTCACCACTGATATTGTGGAAGATCTCATGGATGTATACCATACTCAATACCACGAAGTCTTTGATATAGAAGGAGAGATTTATGAATAAGATTGTCAACCCCTTGAAGAGGAGCAATAGTTTTACCATGATTCAATAGAAATCAGTAAAGACTTGACTAAAGAACTGATTTATGAGGATGAAGCACTAGTATCCACTCCTTCATCCAATGAAGCTCTCCAAGATCCTATCTATCCTGCACAAAATGAAGAGAATGAGGTGAATCAGTTTCCTTTCCATGTTTTTTATGATCCTTTGTTCTATGATTCAGAAGGTGAAGAAATAAAGTAACCCTAGGAAGAGCTAAGTCCTTCATTTTCCGATGAAGGAGAAAATATGATTAAAGAGACGAGTCTTGGGGATTATGTAATGGAGTCTCTTCCATTTGATGAAGTCATCCAAGCCTCTAACTCTCCTGCACAACAAGAAGTGAACACAGTAACTTATTTCTATTTCCAAGATTTTGATGATACTTTATTTTATGATTTGGAAAGTGAATAAGTATTAGAGGGGCCCTTGGATGCATTAAATCATTCATTTTATGATAAAGGTAGTGACATGATTGATAATATTGATGAACTCATACATGATGGAAGAAGTAAATGGGATGTGATTGGTTCTGATGAGGATCACATTTATGATATGGAAGGATATGTTCAAATGTTTCCTTTACAACAATCATATGATGTTCCTAATAATTTTTACGTTTGGCAACAAGATGATGATATAATTACATAATTTTTCCAAGCACCCAAGGATGACCTAGTGTAATGTTCTCCTGATAATTTTCGGTCATACCTTGAGGATTTTGATGAGTGTTCCTTTGATCACTTGGATTTATTCTATGAAGAAGATTATCAACTATTGTTGTGCTCAAAGTTTGATAAAAAGGATGTCGCTTGCCTAAAGCAGGATACTTGTGACAAGGTTTTACAGATCCCTCTAATTGCTTTACCTCATTATGTCACTAAGTATGCAGTTGGGGAATGTGTCTCTTGTTCCAACTTTTCTTTAGGGAAAAAATTTCCATTAGAATTCAAGGGGAGGTTGAATGTCTTAAGAAGTTTATTATCTCAATCTTTCAGCTTTCCCTTGAGAAGTTGTCAATTTCCCTTTGAGTTCTTGTTAATCCCTTCTCAGACCTCAGGGAGTGATGACATCCAAGGTAGTCAAAGCTCAGAATCGTTGAGCCAACCATTTTAGTCCTTGACCTCTCATGATCCTTTTCTGAGATGGATTGATCACTTTTCTGGAGAGGTGATTTGGCATGATTTTGTCCCTCCCCTCCATGAGCTAGACTTTATGACTTCATATGATATAATGCATGCTCTAAATCATGTTTATTTTGTGATTAACTTGTCATTGTTTTGGTTTATGATGAAGCACAAAGATAGGTGTTATGATACATTGCTAGCGTGGTTGTATTGGTTGTATGATTATACCTAACATTTGATAGGTAAGTACAAGTGAGATAGGGTAGGTAGGCATTTTCATCCATTGTATATACCATTTGCATATCATGTTAGAATAGTTGTAGTTTCATTTTCATATTGTTTTGTTTCACTTGTACATATGTGTGCTCATAATCATATGTTAGACTAGATGTTCTTTTATCATATATGGATGAGGGGGTGATATCACCACCCTAGGGATTATTGATATATTTTGTTGAGATTTAGCAAGAATAGGTCATACCAGAGATGTTGAGGTTCTCATGAGCTCTACGGTGAGCACATGCCCCTAAGTTGGAGCCATATGTTATCCCATAGACTAGGGATAACTAAGGAGATCATGTCTCGAGGCCCACATGTCCTAGACATGGAGTACATAGATCTAGACAACTTGAGCATGGCCCCGGAGGGCCCCTCTTTTCTTTAGTGCAATCCATGTATCACTAGCAACAATATCCATCACACCAGCATGGTCTTGAAGTAGCGGTGAGTGTTTCTCCATGAGGTAAAGAGTCTGGGTATCATGGTATGTATCACTTCAAATTTTGAAACACTTGAACATGTTGTATTAAATCTTTCTTCATTTCATGACGTTTTCTTGGAAATTATGCTATTTTCCTTGTTCATACCTGGATGGGTGACATGGTGCCCTAGTAAATTTATTCCCCTTTAGGATGGGTTTCTACTAGGTGGATCTGTGAAAAGAAATTGTTCATTCCCTCCATACTTACAACTTTCCATATTTATTCCTTCCATATCCCCTATCCTTGTTTGAGCATTGGGATTGGATACACTAGGAAGGGTTGTACCTCACATTGTGTGAAGAAGGGGATAAATGACTAGAGGGTAAAATTAGTTGGAAAGAGTTAAAATCCAATTTTGAAACCTTTGAGATGCTTCACCAAGGGATCCTTGAGAAATAAGTGAAAATATTCTCAGTAAGAAAATGGGACCCACAAGATAACATAAACACTCAAGGTACTAGTTGATGGATAGGAGGTCTCATCACGAGTCATAATATTATGGCCATGGGCATGTAGAAGTATGTCATTACCACCTATATGGTCACCAAAATAGGGTAGTGGATCTTGGTGGCTGTAACATACCTCACCAACCACAAGCTGGGGTATGCTACCTTCAAGTCCACCCTTGGAATTCTTTCTCTTACTGATACCTTTTTAATTTAATAAGGATGTGTAAAAGAAAATAACTAACGACATGCACAACAATAACCAAAAAACATGCATATTATAAATACTTAATTAAATGATAAGTAAATACACAACAAAATACAATCATATACAAGTAAATAATACCAAATCAGAGAGCACTTATCTTTATAAAAGAAGACACCAACTGGCTATAGACCAAGGATGTTCCACCCAAACGTAGACACTACTATTACAAATCTCAACAATAGTGTCACCCCTGAGTTAGGGTTATGAATCCACAAGGATGGTTCCAGAGTGTTACTTGGCTTCCCGAACCAGTCAGCACTCAAGCTCTTATATGATTTCCCAACACTCATAACAATCCAAGTACCCAACTATCTTCTACCTAGCTTGCACCACCCAAGAGAATGGACCCCCAACCTTCTCTGTCATGTAGTCCCTTAGGCATTCCTTCTCCTTCCAGGGCTCCAACGCAACTGGTCTAGAATCTCCATACAAAATTCTCAGGACTCGCAACTGTGAACAAAGATAGACACATGCCAATGCATCTCAGACATGTAGGCCTCAATTCATGGCTGAATTACACCAATGACCTCTACAGCCAAAAGTACCATGGCTTCTCTTCAGTAGTTCATTTTCCTTTCCCCAAGCCACGATACAGACGAGGAAAGATGAATGGGTGACAAAACTGAATGGAGTGAGATCTCCAAACAAGGTGAGAAAAAATTAACAATCGAGTGAATGAAAATGCGTGAGGGAAGAGTGAAGCGACCAAAAACAGAGAGAGGATGAGAAAAAGAGAGAGAGAGAGAGGATGAAACAATGAATGGATGAGCGAACCCCCCAACAGACCAGGGGTGGGTTTAAGAAATTCGTGGGGAATCAAGAACCTCTTGGACTCCCCCCCCAAGAAGCTCACGTAACAGATCCACTCCCTTAGACAAAAAGGGTAATCAAAATAGGAAATAACCATTTATCCCCTCAAGCCCCCTCTCTTGTCGAATCATATCCCCCTATAACTCTATTCCTTGTCCGTTTAACAACCAATGATGTATTTATTATTAATAATGATCAAAACATTACATTTCTTGGCACAATGAACTTTTAATAATTGTTCAGGTATTATGGCCTCTCAATAGTGTAACAATACATTATTTAAAATGGGGGCTCAAAAATTGGGGTTTTACATCTACTCCCCCTTATTTTGGCACTGTCCTCATTACATATACAAAATAAAGATCAAAATCTCAAAATTTATTCAAAAAGTTGTGGGTACTCTGCCTGCATGGCATATTCATGCTCCCAAGTAGCATCTTTAGGACCATAGCAGTTCCACTAAACTTTTACCATATCTATAACTCGATTCCAGAGCATTTTGACCTTTCTGTCCAATACCTGCACTGGCTGGAGCTGAATGTTTCCCTCTATATCTACTTGAATCAGATTCCAATCAATAACATGGTTAGGATCGTGTACATATTTCTTTAGTAAAGAGACATGAAATACATTATGCACATTCATGGAAGCAGGCAATGCAAGCATGTATGCAATTGGTCCTATTTTGTCCAATATTTCAAATGGAACACATAATCTGGCTCCCATCTTTGTAAAACTACCCAATTTCAAGGAGATTTTCTTGGGCTTCACTTTCAGAAGTACATGTTCCCCTACCTTAAATTCTATAGCTATCCTATTATTACCTTCATAAAAATTTTGTCTATCCTGAGCTGCCTTTAAATTCTTCTTGATCTTAACCATCTGGTCTTTCATATCCTTGAGAAACTCTGTCCCAAGTACCACTCTATATGTTGGGTTGTCCTAGCTCACTGGAGTATTTCATTTCCTACCATACAAGGCTTCAAATGGGCTCATTCTCAATGAATCTTGATACCCATTATTATATGGAAACTCAACCAAGTGTAATTAATCTTCCCACTTAGATGTCTTATCCATAACATACATTCTCAACATATCTTCAATTACTCGGTTGATCCTCTATGTTTTCCCATCTGACTGTGGATGGTATGTTGTGCTAAAGTTTAGATTTGTACCAAATCCTTTAAACAATCCCCTCCATAAATTGGAGGTAAAATTTGTATCTCTGTCCAAGACAATTGTCCTAGGTATCCCATGCAAGCTAGCAATCTCCCTCATGTAAACCTCTACAATATTAGCTATTGTATGTGTTGTTTTTACAGGAACAAAATGAGCATCCTTTGTTAATTTATCAACCACTACCATGATTGAGTCATGTTTCCTTGTTGTCCTGGGTAATTTAGTTATGAAATCAATGGTTATCACTTTCCATTTCTTCTCTAGGATTTGTAATGGATACAACAAACACCTTGGGTGTCTATGCCCAACCTTCACCTTCTAACATTCCATACATTGAGCGATGTAATCAACAACATCCTTTTTTATTCCCAGCCAAAAGAATTAACTTCTTACTGCTGTAATCATTTTCTGGTAACCAGGATATCCAACATAAGGAACATCATGCATTTCTTTTAATACTAAATTCCTCAATTCTCTAGAACTAAGAACATAGATTATATTCTTATGCATGAGTAATCCATCTTCCTTTATCTCATACTCCTTTATTTTATGTTGTACATCTCCTTGATATAAGCTTTCCTTTACCTATAGGTAATGTTGATCTGTAATAAGATCATCTAAATTTTTTCTCTTCATATCTGATTCAAGCATACTGACAACAGTAGCATGCATGACATGAACTCTTCTACTAAGTGCATCGGCAAATTTTTCTCTTTTCCTTTGATATGTTTCATATCGAGGTCATATTCACTTAAAAATTCCAGCCATCTTGTTTTCCTAGAATTCAAGGTTGGCTATTCAGAAATAAACTTCAGGCCAATGTGGTCTATCCTTAAGTCAAATATCTTCCCCATGATATAATGCCTCCACATCTTCAAGGCGTGGACAATGGCAGCAAGCTCCAAGTCGTGTGTGGCATAATTCCTCTCATGTTCCTTACGTTTTTGGGATTCATAACTAATGACATGTCCATTTTGCATGAGGACTCCCCCCATTCCTTCCTTACATGCATCTATACATACCACAAAACTTTCATTTGGGTCAAAAATCTTTAACACAGGTGCACTAGTAGGTAATTCCTTCAACAGATTAAAATTCTCTTCACACTTAGGTGTCCATTCAAATTTAGTTCCCTTTTTTTGCAAAGAAGTGATGGGATGAGAAATCTTAGAGAACCCTACTATGGACCTTCTGTAGTAACCAACTAGTCCCATAAAATATTTGACTTCTGGCACATTTCTGGATGTTTCCCATCCTCTAATGGCTTCAATCTTCTCTGGATCTACTATTATCACCTGCTCTGAAATAATGTCTCCCAAGTAATGGATCTAATTTTTGATAAAAATAACACTTACTCAACTTGGCATACAACTAATGTTCTCTCAACACTTGCAATACTAGTCTTAAGTGATGTTCATGCTCCTCTTGACACTTGGAATAGAAAAGTATGTAATCCAAGAATACTATGACATACTTATCCAAATAATTTTTGAATATGCCATTCATTAAGCACATAAAGACAACTGGTGCATTGGTCAGTCCAAATGGCACCACTAAAAGTTCATAATGCTCATACCTGGTTCTAAAGTATGTTTTATGAATGTATTCTTCCTTGATTCTTATCGGATGGTATCCTGACATTAGGTCAATCTTCGAAAATATCTTTGTTCCTCTTATCTGATCAAAGAGGTAATCAATTCTGGGTAGAGGATACTTGTTCTCTATAGTATACGTATTCAATTGTCGAAAGTCAATACACAACCTCAAGGTTCCATACTTCTTTTTGACAAAAAGTATTGGTGCTCCCTAAGGTGAAACACTTGGACGTATGTACCCTTTCTTCAACAATTCCTCCAACTGCATTTGTAATTATTTTAACTCTGGTGTGCTCATTTGTAAGGTGTTTTTGACACCGGGGCAGCTCCTGGCACTAAATCAATTGAGAAATCTATCTCCCTTATTGGTGGTGTTATCACTCTGTAAATTCTGTCCGGCTGAATAGACATACGATAGAGGTAACTATTTCAACCAGCTTTAGAGCTGAGGCACTAGCCTGCTCAACTCAGAGAGGGCTCTCTCATGTCACTTGATACATCTATGGAAATCAATGGCTAGAATTGGTTCTTTTGGGGGTTTTAATAAAGTTGTTGAAGATATGAATATGACCTTTGGGCTATGGGGTCAAGAATGTAGGATGCATTTCCAAATCGTGAAAACAATCAAGAGGAAAACGCTAAACGAGGAAGCGACTTCTGAGTTTATGCTTTGAAAATTTTAGATGGTATCAGAAGAAAAGAAACACACAACTATTATCAGAGCATTATAGTAATGAATTTTGAAATGGTTTAGAAGAGATGAACATAGTCTAAATCGCCAAGCCGAGAGCATTGAATAATGAATTATGGACTTTTAGTTTTTCAATTTAGACAGAAGAAAGAAAAATGAAAATACAAAATAACAGGAATCACACACTATGAGAGAAAACGAGACTCATAACACCACCAATTAGAATCTTTTCATAAAAAGTCCCAAAATCTGCCTCTACACCCATGTATTCATTCCATCCTCAGAGATTTATAAAGTTTTCCTACACAGAGGGTAGTCTCCTCTTTTCTCCATGCGTCTATACTCGTGAGGCCAAGCATATATAGAGGAATTTCATATGGAATTTAAAACGTTACAACTTCCTCATAATTCTAAAAACAGATTCAAGTTACAAAAAGGAAGAACAGTTGTATTATTTAAAGGGACCGTTAGTAATCGGTCTATCATATCAGGATTCCCTTCTCTTAAGTCGACATCTATCCAAAACTATCTGAAATACACCAAAATTTTACCTGAGGATTCACCTCAACTTGGCGATTTCGTCCTCCAGGGTACTCTACCAATCGAAATTTTCCCCGATGCTGTCTATCATCTCAGTTTTGGTCTCTAATTTCCTCCTTTTGCTCCTCTTCTTATTTATGGCTAGGTTGTAGGTGTTGTCTATGTGCTCATTTATGACAATATCCCTCATAAAGGGGTTTAATTTTACTCCCGACTCTGTCTCAGTTTCAGGTTCGGTATGAAATTTGGTCGCCAGCATTTGCAAGACCCATCTTTCATTCTTACTTATTGACTTGCCTGGTACCTTAGATGAGAACCCAGTCACACCAGAAACCATTTGACGGGTATTATCCATGCCTTCTGGACTTTGCAGAGACCTTGATTTGGCCACCCTTTGATTTTACAGAATTCAGGAGCACAGGCCAAGCTTGTTTTTCTTACGCATAAGATGACAATTTCCCAAAATAGGATAAAATGATTCATATCTGAGATTTGATGGTTTGTGTACTTTTCTCATGAATTACTGTCATAGTACCTTGGTGTTCCATGCTTCATCAATCCACTTTAAATGATGAGCCTCGAGTTAGTTATGCGGCGACGTCCTTTTGGTACGTCATCCGGGAAAGTACCTGGACCGGTGATGTGAGGTGATCTGACCAAACGCCATCCTCCCCGTGAGCTATCAACATGATGTTTTGAACCATGTGACATCAAGGCCATATGAAAAATGGTTTCGGGCAATCCATCGTTTCCCCCGATGCATGTGTAAGAGCGCCACATGTTCCCCATTGAAACCAAAGTAGTTTTCGCCAGTCTACCTTCGTGATGTTAAGTTTCGTGCTATTTGTTTGTCTGATGTAGGCTTCGACCGTAGATCTTAGATTCTTCAAGATCGAAGGCCCACCGAGCTACTCCCTTCCCACTTTTTCTACATTCGTTCATACACCACGTAATATTGTTGAGCGCCCTGAACTATCGCGCCTCTACTATGGTATAGCGTCTCGCTAAACTTCAAAAGTTTTTAGATCCCGATAAAAATTGTTAGGGTGATAACATTGGCTCCAACTGGGGATGTTATCCTCCCAACAAAGTAGAAAATAAATCATAGACCCAGTGATTGATCCATGCGGCTATTCCCCAAAACATGTGTGTGTCCTGCTCCTACCAAGATTTGTGCACTTCTTCCAACTGCATGGGGGACATCCGAGTGCATTATTGAAAATTGACTGTATCTAGTGCTAGAAAACTCAAACTGGAAAATGCTTGATCGACAAGCTTATTTTCACATCCCTACCTACCCTAAAATTGCTGGGATGGCCACTCTCTCAAGTGATTCTAAAGTTCTAATGCATCCAATCAAGCAATTGGCTTCCTGATTTTCCTTTGTTCACATTTTTCTCAAGTTGGTAGAAAAACGTAAAGTATGGCGGCTGAAAAAACAAATTGAATCCAAAATCTGAGCTTATGAATGAAGCAAATTCAACCTTCACTGAAGACTGTAATAGGATGGCCATTGGATCTTGAAAATCATGAAAAATCATTTCTCCCTGATGATAAAAAACCGAAAGGCAAGTATCTCTCATCAGTGTTAGTTGTTTTTTCTCTATTTATTCTATTCTAAGAACATCTTCGAATGAAATGGCGATGATAGGTTTGTCTACTTGGCCATGCATATCAACAAAAATACTCATATATTCTTGAACATCTTCAAATATGACAACCATATAATATGCACTAAGTCTATCCTCTTGTTCATCAAACAACTCTGATGTGGTTTCATTAAATTTATGGAAATTTGTTTGAGGACAACCACTTTGACTTTCCAGTGAATAAATAGAAATAAGTTCCTGCTCATGCACTACTTCACAGTCTAGAGCTCCCGCGGATGAATTTTCAAAACCCTGATTTTCAAACGACTTGAATAAAACCACTACCTCTTCATTATCTTTTTGTGTTTCTGATGGACAAATGGCATACACTGCTTCATCTATGTCATTTGTTTCTTTATTGCTGGAAACTTCCATAGATGCAATTTTAGAATATTCATCTAATTCTATGTTGCTTAAAAATTTAACTACGATGTCATTCTCAAGGGAAGAGAAAATAATCTGAAACACCTTTTCACGTTGAGAATCCATATTGATTTCGGGATGGACAAAATGACCTCGAACAATACTTTCTGGAGCAACTTCTTCTTCCTTTTCAAGCTGATAACTGAACATAGACTGCAAATCTGAGATGACATGACCGTTTATGTGATTGTCCATAGAATTATCATCACCACTCCATTCATGCTTGGAGGATCCCTGTCCTAAGATACTACAAATATTTTTCTTCAATAATTCGAAAGAAGCAAAACATAATGGTAGGGTTGTCCTACCTGATTTGAAGTTGTCTTCAATTTCATTGCCAACATATGGTTGTATTTCAGGGCAAGCAATAGGGTCTTCAAGCGCATGAAAAGAATGTTGTGACATCTTGTCATTTTGCTCCATTGATCTAGCGTGGCTTTGCATAAGCACATATTCATTTTCTTCGATGATGATTTTAGGATTTTCTTTCAACAATTTGAAATAAGAAAAGCATAGAGGTAAGGAATTCCCTTTAGTTGATTCAATACTTTCTTCTTTGTAATTGTGATATTTAGCCTTCTTGATTTCATTATACTGCTAAAAAGGAACATTTTCTGATAGAGAACATGTGGTTGATTGTTCCATGGGTTCAACATCGTAATCATCATATTCATCATATATAGGAAAATCATTAACATATGCCATGTCATCTAAGAAGAACAAACTTAGAACATCAACCTGTTCTTCAACAAGCTGCTTTTCATACTCATATTCTTGACTATCTACAAATGAATACATAAAATGATCATCCCTTTGCTCATCATGGGATGGACCAACACCTCCTCTTTCAACAAGTGGGATGTAATTTTTTGCAAAATCAATAGCATTGGAAACTTCAAGAAGACCTATGATATTGTCAATTCTATGCTCAAGATTCCAATCAACTATTTTCTGTTCATATTCACTTTCATGTCCTTGAGCATTCAACCCCTCATTTTGGGTTTGTTTACATGCTTGGATGTTGTGTTGAATGTCCTGAGCATCACTAAACATTTGTTGTAAGGACCCAGGTCTTCTTTCCATCAGGAGGAAAGAAAAATATGGATGAAGAGCAGTTGCATAATGGAGCATGGCAGCAGCTTCAAAGGGTTGAATTTCTTTGGACAAATTATAATATACGCTAGAGAACTTTCTACTGATTACATAAATAGATTTATTTCTGTGTCTTTTCAAGGCGTAAAACTCAGTGAGTTGAAGCTCTAAGGATTTCTCCTTGCCCCAAAATTAAAAAAAAAAAACTTCTTCAATTCCACCCATGAGCTGATAGTTTCTGGGTGTAAGTGTTTGAACCAGTGTTTGGTGTCTCCTTTCAAGGATTGAGAGAAAACTCTCATACACACATCATCGTGGTCAATCTCAAATAAATCTATAAAATTCTCAAACCCTTGAATGTGCTTTTCAGTAGATATGATACCCAATTCTCCGTCGAACACAAGTAGGAACTCATAGTAATTTGGAGGGAAATCATGAAAGGTTTGGGGTAGCTTTAAGGGTATATATCTATGTCGGGCCTTAGGGGGTGTTGGGCCAAGAACAGTGGGAGAGACATTGGTCTGAGTCTCACAGGATTCATCAACTTGGTCATTGTCATTGCATGGCCTAGGTGAAACCTTTTTATCAAAACCAATGACAAGGTGAGGGTATGCATGCGCAACGTATAGAGAAGGAAATATAATTTTAAGTCTTTCATGATCATTATTAAGATACAATAGGTAAAAGAAAGTTCGTTTGGAATTTTCAAGGAAGGAGCAGAGGCAACTTAAAATGAAAAGTAAAATGCTTTGTAAGAGGTCCCATTTGGAGTACCTGTTTTCCCTCATGATGCCCTTCCTTGCCCCTGTCAAGGGGTTTCATCTTTCAGTGAAGTTTCTGTCTCGCGTTTGAAGTATTGAGAGAAGATTCGCCCCTTGGAAATTCAAGATTATTTTATTAGTGGAGTAACCAGAGCAGGAATACATCTAATGTGTGCCTAAGTGTCTGCCGCTCTCAGACCCTAGAACTCAACCATGTCATTCTTCCGAGGGAATTTTTTTAAATTTCATCGCCGACAACGACGCCAGAATGTTAGAACTCTATAAATTCTATCCGTCTAAATAAACAGATGACAGAGGTAACTGTTTCAACCAGCTTTAGAGCCGAGGCACTAACCTGCTCAACTCAGAGAGGGATCTCTCATGTCATTTGATACATCTATGGAAATTGATGGCTAGAATTGGTTTGTTTTGGGGTTTTAATAAAGTTGTTGAAGAGCTGAAGATGACCTTTGGGCTATGGGGTCAAGAATGTAGGATGCATTTCCAAATCCTGAAAACAATCAAGAGGAAAAGGCTAAATGAGGAAGTGACTTCTGAGTTTATTCTTTGAAAATTTTAGATGGTATCAGAAGAAAAGAAACACACAACTATTATCAGAGCATTATAGTAATGAATTCTGAAATGGTTTAGAAGAGATGAACATAGTCTAAATCGCCAAGCCGAGAGAATTGAATAATAAATTCTGGACTTTTAGTTTCTCAATTTAGACAGAAGAAAGCAAAATGAAAATACAAAATAACATGAATCACACACTATGAGAGAAAACGAGACTCATAACACCACCAATTAGAATATTTTCATAAAAAGTCCCAAAATCTGCCTCTACACCCATGTATTCATTCTAGCCCTAGAGATTTATAAAGTTTTCCTGCACAGAGGGCAGGCTCCTCTTTAGGGATGATTTTAGGGGCTAAATTTCGCTCATGGCCTAATTTTCCATGGTTTTTCCAAAACCGAGATTCGCTATTTTAAAAATGATTCGCCCAAATTCTATATGAAAAAATTATTTTACCTTAAAAATCGCCAAAATTTTATAAAAACTATATAAAATCCTTAGAAATTTGAATATTTTTACAAAAATATCGCCAATCATTTATAGTTGGCATATGAAGGATTAGTAAGATTCACCAAGGTTTCTACATTTTAAAATAAATTTCCATCCTTAAAATCATCCCTGCTCCTCTTTTCTCCATGCTTCTATACTCGTGAGGCCAAGCATATATAGAGGAATTTCATATGGAATTTAAAACATTCCAACTTCCTCATAATTCTAAAAACAGATACAAGTTACAAAAAGGAAGAATAGTTGTATTATTTAAAGGGACCGTTAGTAATAGGTCTATCATATCATGAATCCATTCTCTTAAGCCGACATTTGTCCAAAACTATCTGAAATACACCAAAATTTTACCTGAGGATTCACCTCAGCTTGGCGATTTCCTCCTCTAGGGTACTCCACCAATCGAAAAAAAATTCGACGTTCTCTATCATCTCGGTTTTGGCCTCAGATTTCCTCCTTTTGCTCCTCTTCTTCTTTGTGGCTGGGTGGCAGGTGTTGTCTGCGTGTTCATTTATGGAAAGATCCCTCATAACGGGGTTTAATTTTACTCCCGACTCTGTCTCAGTTTCAGGTTCGGTATGAAATTTAGTCGCCAACATCTACAAGACCCATCTTTCATTCTTACTTATTGACCTACCTGGTACCTTAGCTGAGAACCTAGTCACACCGGACACTGCTTGATGGGTATTATCCATGCCTTCCGGACTTCGCAGAGACCTTTATTTGGCCACCCTTTGAGTTTACAGAATTCGGGAGCATAGACTAAGCTTGTTTTTCTTATGCTTAAGATGACAATTTCCCAGAATAGGATAAAATGATTCATATCTGAGATTTGATGGTTTGTGTACTTTTCTCACGAATTACAGTCACAATACCTTGGTGTGCCATGCTTCATCAATCCACCTCAAATGATGAGCCTCGAGTTAGCTATGTGGCGACGTCCTTTTGGTACGTCATCCGGGAAAGTACCTGGACCAGTGATGTGACATGATCTGACCAACCTCCATCCTCCCTGCGGGCTATCGACATGACGTTTTGAACCACATGACATCGAGGCCATAGGAAAAGAGGTTTTGGGCAATCCATCGTCTCCCTTGATGCATGTGTTAGAGCACCATGCGTTCCTCTTCGAAACCAAAGTAGTTTTCCCTGGTCTTCCTTCGCGATGTTAAGCTACGTGCTATTTGTTTGTCCGATGTAGGCTTCAACCGTAGATCTGAGATTCTTCAAGATCGATAGCCCACCGAGCTACTCCCTTCCCACTTCCTCTACATTCATTCATATGTCACGGAACATAGATGAGCGCCCTTAACTATCGTGCCTCTACTGTGGTATAGCGTCTCGCTAAACTTCAAAAGTTTTTAGATCCCGTTAAAAATTGTTAGGGTGATAACAGGTGGAAACCCTGGTATTTCTTAGAGTACATCTTCAAATTCTTGTAGTACCGAAAAATATTCAAGGCTTGGCCCATTTGTATTTTATGGCTCTTCCACATGAGATGCATACAATTAACATCCTTTTCTAAAACATCTCTTCAGCTGTAAGGTTGAATTCTCTCTTATAGAGATGGGTCTTGGAACTCCTTTCACAATGTTCTATTTTCCATCTCCATTAAGATAGGTAGATGTATTTCTATGACAATCTAGGACAACATGATGCTTGTCCAACCAATCCATTCCAATTAGAATATCATAAGACCCCAAGGGTATGATATTGAGATCAACACTAGTATTCACACCATGAAGACTCATGGAATAATTTTTGACCATATCATGGATTCTCCTTTTGCTTCCAGTGGCTAACTAAACCAAACTTGATTTTCCAATCTTACTTTTCTCCAAATGTAATCTATCCGCTATTTTAGGATCAAAGTAAGAATGAATTTCTCATGAATCAATTAAAATAGAAACATGTTTATTTATGATCTTACCTTCCACCTCGATCATATTGGAGTGGTATTTTTCTTGTCGATCATCTAAGGCTACATAAATCCTTCCCATATATTCGAATTTTGTAGCCTCTTGGAAATTGTGCACAGTCTTTAATCTGTCCTTTTTGTGTGGGAAATCCTTGTATAGGTGATCTTCCTTGCATCCCTAGCATTGGATTGGTTGTCTTCCCCTTTTTCCTAATGATTCTTCTTTATTGGATTCACCCTTAACATACTGATCTTGATGATTTATATTAGGCCCATTTCTATTGAAGGGAGGTTCAAATCCTTTCCTCCTCTGATCAAAATTCTCCTTTTTCTTATCCTTCCAAGATTTCTGCAGGGATTCTCTTCCATGGCCTTACTCATAAATGTATTTAGCCTTCCTGATGGCCTCAGTCAAGGTATTGGGTTCATCATACCTAATATTTTCTTTATAAAAGGATGAAAATCCACTTCGGAATCTATTTATTTTCACCTTCTCATCATTAATGAACTCGACATACTTTAACAACCCCAAGAAATTCTTCTCATATTCTGCCATAGTCATGCTTCCTAGCATGAGTTCAAAGAACTCCTGCATTTTCTTGTCATAGAAATGTTGTGAGATGTACTCCTTCTGGAAGTACTTCTTGAGCTACTTCCAAGTGATCCTATTCTCATTAATATGTTCAAATTGCTTTAGTTGATCCCACCACATTGTAGCTTTCCCGTGTAGATGGTAGGTGGCAATTCTGGCTGATAGGTTTGATGAATAGTTGTGCAATTGAAAATATCTCTCGAGTCCAAGAAACCATGCTTTGACATCATCTTCCATTTATTTTTCCCCATCAAAGGAGGGTGGCTTATGCTTCCTCAGATCTCCTTGCAAACTGTCCACTTCTTGTCTCCTTCTTTGGTGCCTAATAGGAGACAACTTTGGACTGCTTATGGAATCTTCTGATGCATAAAATGTTCTTATTGAGTAAGGAGGTGAGTGGTGTCTATGATTTCTTCTAGCACTTATCTAATAACCATCTCTTCCACGATCATCTCTTCTTTCAAGAAACCTTCCTTCTTCCCCTAGCTCAGAGACATTCCTTGTTTTCCTTTGCAATTGGTTTAAGCTCTACAACACTCGAGCATTTATCTGACTTTTCTCTCTCATCAACCTTTCATTGTCTTCCTTGCAGCTCAACACTTCTATTTTCAGGATTCTTACAGTTTCTATTAATGTTTCCTTCTCTCCTCTTCCCTTGCATCCATTGGACTTTGTCTCTGTATTACCAACTCTGGTATTCTAGCCTTCAGCCTCTCTGTCATGGATGTAGGCTCCCTCACCTTCTTCCATCTCTCGAATCTTCATTCTAAGATGATATGTTTAAATCTCTTAATTTTGCAAAATGTGCAAGTGACCATTTTGTTAGAACTATGCATATAAAGAAACTTTCCAAACAATAATACAAGTCCTTTTTTTTTTCTTTATGTTCATGAAGAATATATTCCCATTCTCTGCAAAAACATAGTGTCATGTTATCCTTGGATAATACAAAATTTCATTCTCCATACGCGCTTCCCTCAAACCAGGTTTCAATTGACCATGGTTTGAATCCACGTCTTAATCCCTTCCTTAGCACCTCGCTCCATGTTCTTTCACATGGGGCTTGTGTTAGTCACAAACCCACGACTAAGTTACCACCCAAGCCCATTTTTACCTATGCACGGGACTAGGGTTGAGACCAAGTCCTCCGGACTTCGTCCTTCGTCTATTCTCTATTGTCAACTCTTGTTTCCTCCTAGAGTTACCCTTAGCTGAAGTCTCCATTAGCTCTACCACAAGGTTCAGATGGTCAATATTTAATCTCCTATTAATTGGATGACCCCGCCCCATCTAGAGGCTTCACGAGATCGATGATATGCGACTTAATCAAGTGTTGGAATGAATGATCCTCTATTAATTTAGCACTCCGGGGGTCCAATAAATTTATTTCCTGCGCTGCTCAACTCTTCCTGAGTGACAATTTGATGAAGTTTTTACCCTGTCCTTCCACTACTTGATCCAACGATTGAGAAAGGTTCCAAAGAGATCATAAATCGACGGTCTTCTTTCCTTCACGACTACAGGCTTCGACAATTTTCACTTGTAGAGACTTGAAAATCCCTAGAGTACCATGTCTCTGGACTACGAATTTATTGCCGCGTGTCTTATGGAATCAAAGGTCAATATGTACTCTGACCTTTGGGCCTTCAGGATTTCTCGACCCAACACAAATTGTCACATATTTTTCCTCGAGAGTGCCCAGTCTTTGAACTACATGATCTATTGCCACGTGGAAAAATACTGGAAGTGGACAGGTGGCCCAATCAGGCAGGTGACATGTGTCATGTTCTAACTGACATTTCAATCCTCTACAGGTTCAAAACTCATTGACACATGGCACACATCCTATGTGTCCATGTCATCCCAAATGATGTTAGTGAGCCATGCCACTTTGGAATTTCGGGCTTCGGAAGATTTCACCTTAGCAAACTTTGTGTTAAAAAAATAGGACCGTGGAGCAATAAAATAATACAAATGTCTAAAAAAAACACAGAAGATACACAATACAATATATACACATATTTACATGGTTCACCCAGTGTGGGCTACGTTCACCAGAGAAATTTCCAGGTCACTAGGCAATCTACCAACACAGATATTCCTTAACAGACGGTCTAGATTAAATCTAGACTTTGGGGTTTTAGATATTTTTCCTCATGCAACATGAGGGCTCACTTCTCCCGAAGTGACAATCCTTTGAACCGCCACCAAATCTATGAATCGCATTTTCTTGCACGTAGATCTGAAGGATGAGACTTAAACCTACTCAACCTTTTTATTCTCCTTCATCGAACGAACCTTGTTCACCTTCCTTCCAATCCAACGATCCTGAATCTCTCTTGATCCCACAGTGGTGATCACTCCCAAATTTGAAAGGCACGATCACGATCCTTCGATCCCTTACAAAGGATCTATGACATTCTATCTCCTACGTAGACTCTGAAACACCATTCGTCTTGAGATTTTCAACTTCACGGTTAGAATTCGATCTCAACCACGAGACTTTGACCAATAGACCCGACCCATACTGGCTCGGTGTTTCAACTAGAAGCTTTGATACCAATCTATAACATACCCTGCCAACCATAGGCCGGGGTACACTACCTTCAAGTCCACCCTTGGACTTCTTTCTCTTACTGATACCTTTTTAATTTAATAAGGATTCATAAAAGAAAAGAACTAAAGACATGCACAACAATAACCAATTAGCATGCATATTCTAAATATTTAATTAAACTATAAGTAAATACATAGTGGAATATAATCATATACAGGTAAATAATACCAAATTAGAGAGCACTTATCTTTATAAAGGAAGACACCAAATGGATGTAGATCAAGGACATTCCACCCAACTGTAGACACTATTGTTCCAAATCTCAATAGTAGTGTCACCCCCAAGCCAGGGATATGAATCCACAAGGACGGTTCCAGAGTGTTACTTGGATTCCTGAACCAGTCATCACTCAAGCTCTCATAATATTTCCTATCACTCACAAAAATCCATGTACCCAACTCTCTTCTACCCAAATTGCACCACCCAAGAGAATTGATCCCCACCCTTCTCTTCCATGCAGCCCCTTGAGTAGTACTTCTCCTTCCATGGCTCCAGCACAACTGGTCTAAAATCTCCATGCAAGAACTCTCAGGACTTGCAGTTGTGAACAAAGTTGGACACAGGCCAACGCATATCAAACATGCAGGCCTCAAGTCATGGCTATATTACACTAGAAAATTATACATCCAACAATACCATCACTTCTCTTCAACAATGCATTTTCCTTTCCTCAAGACACAATACAGATGAGGAAATATGAATGGGTGATGGAAATGAACGGAGTGAGATATCCACACAAGGTGCGAAACAATGAAAAATCGAGTGAATGAAAATGTGTGAGGGAAGAGTGAAGTGACCAGTAGCAGAGTGAGGATCAGAAAATGAGATAGAGAGAGGATGAACCAATGAATGGATGAGCCAACCCCCCCAACAGACCAGGGGTGGGTTTAAGAAATTCGTGGGGAATCAATAACCTCTTGGAATATCCCCCAAGAAGATCATGTAATGAATCCACTCCCTTAGATAAAAAGGGTAATCAAAATAGGAAGTAAACATTTATCCCCTCAATCCCCCTCTCTTGTGGAATCATAGCCCCCTATAACTCTAGTTCTTGTCCATCTAGAATCCAACGATGTATTTATTATTAATAATGATAAAAAAATTATATTTCTTGGGCACACTTGCCTTTTAATAATTGTTCGGGCACTCTAGCCTCTCAACAGTGTAACAATACATTATTTAAAATGGGGGTTCAAAACATGGGGTGTTACAGTGGCATAGAGAAGAGAAAGGGGGTCTCATTACAAGCCAACCTTCTCATTTCTGTGAAATTTTTGTGGATAACATTGTCACCTCTGGTCATCAATCCAGGACAATGGTAATCAACTCTTCCCTTGAAGAACAAGAGTGTTGACCAAAATTTGGTCATCTTTATTTTCCTTCTCTTGGATTCATAAAATCCTTTGATATCAAAAGAATACATTTTTGAACATTTATAAGTTCATTCTACAACCCTCAGTCTCAGGTTCGCCACACATTTTTTCGGATCAAAAATATGTTTCTGTATGCCTAAGTTACTCAAGATCTTGTCCAGAGGTCGATTTTGAAGAATATTTCTAAGTACCATGTTCTCCTCTCCTCTCTTACATTAAAATTCTACCATACTTAGATCTTTCACTCAACATCTCTATTTCCATACTTAGTCATATTTCAGTGTTCGCGGGTTTGAACTCTCATCCTCCATTTTCCGTTACCTTCACTTTGCAGCTGAAGTTCCGTGATATACATCTAGACCATGAAACTTGTCGTGGGTGTTGAGCTCTAAATTATTTCATTCCTCTTTCATGTGAGTCTGACCGATCATTCCTCAACACTTAATCTACTTTTGTATTGCGAACTCATAGACTCATTCACCTTACCCTCTACCTACTTGAAGTTTTTTCAAAGTAATATAGCTCGTGGGCGAGTGGACACCAATCATCCTTCACTCCATTAATCACCTCACTCCCCAACCTGCCAAACCATACCCACAACCTACAAACTACCTGCTTGAATTCCGCTACCTATAATTTTCCCTTCACTTACCCTTTCGCCTGCTCTCCCATACTTAACCATTATTCCAAAGTCTTCCCCATTTAAACCATGAACCAATAAGAACATTCCACATGGAAGCATTGAATTCTGACACATGAAAACTTGTGGAGGGAGACACATGGAATACTACTATCAAAGACACATGATAGTATATGAATGGTTGATTCATCAATACTAGGCGTGAGGTAGATGATGACGGGATTCAAAAAAAAATAAAATTTATTTGACAAATTTCCAAGGGCCGAATCCTCCAAGCTCCATAATTTATTCTCTTCTTGTGTTTCTTTCTAAATGTATAAAAAACTTAGTATTATATATCATGAATAATATAATATCCCAATGCATGTGGGATAGAATTTCAAACCAAAAAGTCGAATTTTATGAAGGGAAGCACGAAAATCAATCCAAGGGCTAAGTTTTGCCCATCAATTTTGATCAAAGGTGGCTGAGTATTGATCTTGCAGAGGCCATAACGTGAGCTCCGGGTGTCGGAATCACACAAAATGTATACTGTTGGAAATATATTTAGACGTAGAATATTATTGTATAGGTTTAAAATGCTGAAATGTGATATATTGTTCTCAGAAATTAAAATATCAGTCATCTTCAAATTTTAATGGGCCTACGTGACAACTCAACTTCACGAGCTCATATCTTGTGATCCGGGGGCGATGGATTTGGGAAAAAATTATATAGTTGGAAATGAGAAACGATGAAGAGAAAATTAGAAGGGGTTTACATCGATAAAAAAACTGGTTTTCACTTCCAGAAAATTAAATTACAGTCTTCCTCTTTTAATGGAAAATTAATTAAATTAAAAAAAAAAGTTTAATTAAAAACTTTTATTAAAAAATGAGAGGGACCCATTTTCAATATACTTATATTAAATATGTGAGTTCAATAATAAGAAATTAATGAGGCATTAATTAAAGGGAACTTTCCAAGAATAAACTTGTACGAGAATTTTAAAAGAGGAAGAAAACCCTAACTACTCAAGTAGTTAGAAAATCTCTTCTTAAAA
>SNQJ01S0017856.1:41040-65428 GCA_010110895.2 Picea sitchensis | reverse complement strand
CTATTAGGTCTTCTTACATCCGCCTTATTCTATTTTATTGAAAGGTCTTATTAATATTGACCTTTATTACATCCGAATACATTGATCTACCTATGTGCGGGTTAGGACCTTAACATGTTCTCTATAGTATACTTATTCAATTGTCGAAAGTCAATACACAACCTCAAGGTTCCACACTTCTTTTTGAAAAAACGTACTGGTGCTCCCCAAGGTGAAACGCTTGGACATATGTACCCTTTCTTAAACAATTCCTCCAACTGCATTTGTAACTATTTTAACTCTTGTGTGCTCATTTGTAAGGTGTTTTTGACACCGGGGCAGCTCCTGGCACTAAATCAATTGAGAAATCTATCTCCCTTATTGGTGGTGTTAGCACTCTGTAAATTCTATCCGGCTGAATAGACAGACGACAGAGGTAACTGTTTCAACTAGCTTTAGAGTTGAGGCACTATCCTGCTCAACTCAGATAGGGCTCTCTCATGTCACTTGATACATCTATGGAAATCAATGGCTAGAATTGGTTCTTTTTGGGGTTTTAATAAAGTTGTTGAAGAGTTAAAGATGACCTTTGGGCTATGGGGTCAAGAATGTAGGATGCATTTCCAAATTGTGAAAACAATCAAGAGGAAAAGCCTAAATGAGGAAGTGACTTCTGAGTTTATGCTTTGAAAATTTTAGATGGTATCAGAAGAAAAGAAACACACAAATATTATCAGAGCATTATAGTAATGAATTCTGAAATGGTTTAGAAGAGATGAACATAGTCTAAATCACCAAGCTGAGAGCATTGAATAATGAATTATGGACTTTTAGTTTCTCAATTTAGACAGAAGAAAGAAAAATGAAAATACAAAATAACAGGAATCACACACTATGAGAGAAAACGGGACTCATAACACCACCAATAAGAATCTTTTCATAAAAAGTCCCAAAATCTACCTCTACACCCATGTATTCATTCCATACCCAGAGATTTATAAAGTTTTCCTGCACAGAGGGAAGGCTCCTATTTTCTCCATTCTTATATACTCTTGAGGCCAAGCATATATAGAGGAATTTCATATGGAATTTAAAACGTTACAACTTCCTCATAATTCTAAAAACAGATACAAGTTAAAAAAAGGAAGAACAATTGTATTTTTTAAAGGGACAGTTAGTAATCGGTCTATCATATCAGGTTTCCCTTCTCTTAAGTCGACATATATCCAAAACTATCTGAAATACACCAAAATTTTACTTGAGGATTCACCTCAACTTGGCGATTTCCTCCTCCAGGGTACTCCACCAATCGAAATTTTCCCTGATGCTCTCTATCATCTCGGTTTTGGTCTCTAATTTCCTCCTTTTTCTCTTCTTCTTCTTTGTGGTTGGGTGACAGGTGTTGTCTACGTGCTCATTTATGACAAGATCCCTCATAAAGGGTTTTAATTTTACTCCCGACTCTATCTCAGTTTCATGTTCGGTATGAAATTTAGTCGCGAGCATCTGCAAGACCCATCTTTGATTCTTACTTATTGACCTGCCTGGTACCTTAGCTGAGAACCCAGTCACACCAGACACCATTTGATGGGTATTATCCATGCCTTATGGACTTCGCAGAGACCTTGATTTGGCCACCCTTTGATTTTACAGAATTCAAGAGCACATGCCAAGCTTGTTTTTCTTACGCATAAGATGACAATTTCCCAGAATAGGATAAAATGATTCATATCTGAGATTTGATGGTTTGTGTACTTTGGTCACGAATTACTGTCATAGTACCTTGGTGTTCCATGCTTCATCAATCCACTTCGAATGATGAGCCTTGAGTTAGTTATGCGACGACGTCCTTTTGGTATGTCATCCGGGAAAGTACCTAGACCAGTGATGTGAGGTGATCTGACCAACTGCCATCCTCTCTGTGAGCTATCAACATGAATTTTTGAACCACGTGACATCAAGGCCATAGGAAAAGTGGTTTTGGGCAATCCGTCGTTTCCCCCAATGTGTGTGTAAGAGCACCACACATTCCCTATTGAAACCAGAGTAGTTTTCGCCAGTCTACCTTCGCGATGTTAAGTTTCGTGCTATTTGTTTGTCCAATGTAGGCTTCAACCGTAGATCTTAGATTCTTCAAGATCAACGGCCCACCGAGCTACTCCCTTCCCACTTCTTCTACATTTGTTCATACACCACGTAATATTGTCGAGCACCTTGAACTATTGTGCCTCTACTATGGTATAACGTCTGGCTAAACTTCAAAAGTTTTTAGATCCCGATAAAAATTGTTAGGGTGATAACATTGGCTCCAACTGGGGATGCTATCCTCCCAAAAAGGTAGCAAATAACTCATAGACCCAGTGCTTGATCCATGCGGTTGTTCCCCAAAACATGTGTGTGTCCTGCTCCTACCAAGCTCTGTGCACTTCTTCCAACTGCATGGGGGACGTCCGAGTGCATTATTGAAAATTGACTGTATCTAGTGCTAGAAAACGCAAACTGGAAAATGCTTGATCGACAAGCTTATTTTCACATCCCTACCTACCCAAAAACTGTTGGGATGACCACTCTCTCAAGTGATGCTAAAGTGCCATTGCAGCCAATCAAGCAATTGGCTTCCTGATTTTCCTTTGTTCACATTTTTCTCAAGTTGGTATAAAAACGTAAAGGATGGCAACTGAAAAAACAAATTGAATCCAAAATCCGAGCTTATGAATGAAGAAAATTCATCCTTCACTGAAGACTGTAATAGGATGACCATCGGATCTTGAAAATCATGAAAAATTATTTCTCCCTGATGATCAAAAACCGAAAGGAAAGTATCTTTCATCAGTGTTAGTTGGTTTTGCTCTATTTATTTTATTCTAAGAACATCTTCGAATGAAATGGTGATGATAGGTTTGTCTTCTTGGCCATGCATATCAACAAAAATATTCATATATTCTTGAACATATTCAAATATGACAACCATATAATATGCACCAAGTCTATCCTCTTGTTCATCAAACAACTCTGATGTGGCTTCATTAAATTTCTGGAAATTTGTTTGAGGACAACCACTTTGAATTTCCAGTGAATAAATAGAAATAAGTTCCTGCTCATGCACTACTTCACAGTCTAGAGCTCCCACGGATGGATTTTCAAAACCCTGATTTTCAAACGACTTGAATAAAACCACTGCCTCTTCATTATCTTTTTGTGTTTCTGATGGACAACTGGCATACACTGTTTCATCTATGTCATTTGTTTCTTTATTGCTGGAAACTTCCATAGATGCAATTTTAGAATATTCATCTAATTCTATGTTGCTTAAAAATTTAACCACGATGTCATTCTCAAGGGAAGAGAAAATAATCTGAAACACCTTTTCACGTTGAGAATCCATATTGATTTCGGGATGGAGAAAATGACCTCGAACAATACTTTCTAGAGCAACTTATTCTTCCTTTTCAGGCTGATAACTGAACATAGACTGCAAATCTGAGCTGACATGACCCTTTATGTGATTGTCCATAGAATTATCATCACCACTTTGTTCATGCTTGGAGGATCCCTGTCCTAAGATACTACAAATATTTTTCTTCAATAATTCGAAAGAAGAAAAACATAATGATAGGATTGTCCTACCTGATTTGAAGTTGTCTTCAATTTCATTGCCAACATGTGGTTGTATTTTAGGGCAAGCAATAGGGTCTTCAAGCACATGAAAAGAATGTTGTGACATCTTTTCATTTTTCTCCATTGATCTAGCATGGCTTTTCATAAGCACAGATTCATTTTCTTCAATGTTGATTTTAGGATTTTCTTTCAACAATTTGAAAGAAGAAAAGCATAGAGGTAAGGAATTCCCTTTAGTTGATTTAATACTTTCTTCTTTCTAATTGTGATATTCAGCCTGCTTGATTTCATTATACTACTGAAAAGGAGCATTTTATGATAGAGAACATGTGGTTGATTGTTCCATGGGGTCAACATTGTAATCATCATATTCATCATATATAGGCAAATCATTAACATATTCCATGTCATCTAAGAAGAACAAACTTAGAACATCAACCTGTTCTTCAACAAGCTGCTTTTCACACTCATATTCTTGACTATCTACAAATGAATACATAAAACGATCATCGCTCTGCTCATAATGGGATGGATCAACACCTCCTCTTTCAACAAGTGGGATGTAATTTTTTGCAAAATCATTAGCATTGGAAACTTCAAGAAGACCTATGATATTGTCAATTCTATGCTCAAGATTCCAATCAACTATTTTTTGTTCATATTCACTTTCATGTCCTTGAACATTCAAACCCTCATTTTGGGTTTGTTTACATGCTTGGATGTTGTGTTGAATGTCCTGAGCATCACTAAACATTTGTTGTAAGGACCCAGGGCTTCTTTCCATCAGGAGGAAAGAAAAATCTGGATGAAGAGCAGTTGCATAATGGAGCATGGCGGCAACTTCAGAGGGTTGAATTTCTTTGGAAAAATTATAATAGACGCTAGAGAACTTTCTACGGAGTACATAAATAGATTTATTTTTGTGTCTTTTCAAGGTGTAAAACTCAGTGAGTTGCAGCTCTAAGGATTTCTCCTTGCCCCAAAATTTAAAAAAAAATTCTTCAATTCCACCCATGAGCTGATCGTTTCTAGGTGTAAGTGTTTGAACCATTGTTTGGTGTCTCCTTTCAAGGATTGAGATAAAACTCTCATACACACATCATCTTGGTCAATCTTGAATAAATCTATAAAATTCTCAAACCCTTGAATGTGCTTTTCAGCAGATATGATACTCGATTCTTCGTCGAACACAGGTAGGAACTCATAGTAATTTGGAGGGAAATCATGAAGGGTTTGGGGTATATTTAAGGGTATATATCTATGTCAGGCCTTAGGGGGTGTTGGGCCAAGAATAGTGGGAGAGACATTGGTCTGAGTCTCACGGGATTCATCAACTTGGTCATTGTCATTGCATGGCCTAGGTGAAACCTTTTTATCAAAACCAATGACAAGGTGAGGGTATGCATGTGCAACGTATAGAGGAGGAAACATAATTTTAAGTCTTTCATGATCATTATTAAGATACAATAGGTAAAATAAAGTTCATTTGGCATTTTCAAGGAAGGAGCAGAGGCAACTTAAAATGAAAAGTAAACTGCTTTGTAAGAGGTCCCGCTTTGAGTACTTGTTTTCCCTCATGATGCCCTTCCTTGCCCCTGTCAAGGGGTTTCATCTTTTAGTGAAGTTTTTGTCTCGCGTTTGAAGTATTGAGAGCCGATTCGCCCCTTGGAAATTCAATATTCTTTTATTAGTGGAGTCACCTTCGAACCGAAGTGGAGTCACCAGAGTAGGAATACAGCCAATGTGTGCCTAAGTGTATGCCACTCTTAGACCCTAGAACTCAACCATGTCATTCTTCCCAGGGAAAATTTTTAAATTTCATCGCCGACAACGACACCAGAATGTTAGCACTCTATAAATTATGTCTGTCTGAATAGACAGATGACAGAGGTAATTGTTTCAACTAGCTTTAGAGCTGAGGCACTAGCCTGCTCAACTCAGAAAGGGATCTCTCGTGTCACTTGATACATCTATGGAAATTGATGGCTAGAATTGGTTTGTTTTGGGGTTTTAATAAAGTTGTTGAAGAGATGAAGATGACCTTTGGGCTATGGGGTCAAGAATGTAGGATGCATTTCCAAATCGTGAAAACAATCAAGAGGAAAAGGATAAATGAGGAAGTGACTTCTGAGTTTATTCTTTGAAAATTTTATATGGTATCAGAAGAAAAGAAACACACAACTATTATCAGAGCATTATAGTAATGAATTCTGAAATGGTTTAGAAGAGATGAACATAGTGTAAATTGCCAAGCCGAGAGCATTGAATAATGAATTCTGGACTTTTAGTTTCTCAATTTAGACTGAAGAAAGCAAAATGAAAATACAGAATAACATGAATCACACACTGTGAGAGAAAACGAGACTCATAACACCACCAATTAGAATATTTTCATAAAAAGTCCCAAAATCTTCCTCTACATCCATGTATTCATTCCATCCCCGGAGATTTATAAAGTTTTCCTACACAAAGGGTAGGCTCCTCTTTTCTCCATGCTTCTATACTCGTGAGGCCAAGCATATATAGAGGAATTTCATATGGAATTTAAAACATTCCAACTTCCTCATAATTCTAAAAACAGATACAAGTTACAAAAAGGAAGAACAGTTGTATTATTTAAAGGGAGCGTTAGTAATAGGTCTATCATATCATGAATCCCTTCTCTTAAGCCAACATTTGTCCAAAACTATCTGAAATACACCAAAATTTTACCGGAGGATTCACCTCAGCTTAGCGATTTCCTCCTCTAAGGTACTCCACCAATCGCAAATTTTCCCGACGTTCTCTATCATCTCGGTTTTAGCCTCTGATTTCCTCCTTTTTCTCCTCTTCTTATTTGTGGCTGGGTGGCAGGTGTTGTCTGTGTGTTCATTTATGAAAAGATCCCTCATAATGGGGTTTAATTTTACTATCGGCTCTGTCTCAGTTTCAGGTTCGGTATGAAATTTAGTCGCCAACATATGCAAGACCCATCTTTCATTCTTACTTATTGACCTACCTGGTACCTTAGCTGAGAACCTAGTCATGCCAGACACTGTTTGATGGGTATTATCCATGCCTTCCGAACTTCGCAGAGACCTTGATTTGGCCACCCTTTGAGTTTACAGAATTCAGGAGCACAGGCTGAGCTTGTTTTTCTTACGCATAAGATGACAATTTCCCATAATAGGATAAATTGATTCATATCTGAGATTTGATGGTTTGTGTACTTTGCTCACGAATTACTATCACAATACCTTGGTGTGCCATGCTTCATCAATCCACCTCAAATGATGAGCCTCGAGTTAGTTATGTGGTGACGTCCTTTTGGTACATCATCTGAGAAAGTACTTGGACCAATGATGTGACGTGATCTGACCAACCACCATCCTCCCCATGAGCTATCGACATGACGTTTTGAACCATGTGACATCGAGGCCATAGGAAAAGTGGTTTCGGGCAATCTGTTGTCTCCCCTTATGCATGTGTAAGAGTGCCATGCATTCCTCATTGAAACCAGAGTAGTTTTCCCTAGTATTCCTTCGCGATGTTAAGTTACATGCTATTTGTTTGTCCGATGTAGGCTTCAACCATAGATCTGAGATTCTTCAAGATCTATGGCCCGCCGAGCTACTCCCTTCCCACTTCCGCTACATTCGTTCATACACCACGAAACATAGATGAGCACCCTGAACTATCGTGCCTCTACTGTGGTATAGCGTCTTGCTAAACTTCAAAAATTTTTAGATCCTGATAAAAATTGTTAGGGTGATAACAGGTGGAAACCCTGGTATTTATTAGAGTACATCTTCAAATTCTTGTAGTACCGAAAAATCTTCGAGGCTTGGCCCCTTTGTATTTTATGGCTCTTCCACATGAGATGCATACAATCAACATCCTTTTCTAAAACATCTCTTCAACTATAAGGTTGAAATCTCTCTTATAAATATTGGTCTTGGAACTCCTTTCACAGTGTTCTATTTTCCATCTCCATCAAGACAGGTATATGTATTGCCATGAAAATATAGGACAACATGATGCTTGTCCAACCAATCCATTCCAATTAGAATATCATAAGACCCCAAAGGTATGATATTCAGATCAACACTAGTATTCACACCATGAAGACTCATGGAATAAATTTTGACCATATCATGGATTCTCCTTTTGCTTCCAGTGTCTAACTTAACCAAACTTGATTTTCCAATCTTACTTTTATCCAAATGTAATCTATCCGCTATTTTAGGATCAAAGTAAGAATGAATTTCTCCTGAATCAATTAAAATAGCAACATGTTGATTTATGATCTTACCTTCCACCTCGATCATATTGGACTGGTATTCTGCTTGTCGATCATCTAAGGCTGCATAAATCCTTCCCATATGTTTAAATTTTGTAGCCTCCTGGACATTGTGCACAGTCTTTAATCTGTCCTTTCTGTGTGGGAAATCCTTGTATAGGTGATCTTCCTTGCATCCCTAGCATTGGATTGGTGGTCTTCCCCTTTTTCCTAATGAGTCTTCTTTCTTGGATTCACCCTTAACATATTGATCTTGATGATTTATATTAGACCCATTTCTATTGAAGGGAGGTTTGAATCCTGTCCTCCTCTGATCAAAATTCTCCTTTTTCTTATCCTTCCAAGATTTCTGCAATGATTCTCTTCCATGGCCTTACTCATACATGTATTTAGCCTTCCTGATGGCCTCATTCAAGGTCTTGGGTTCATCATACCTAATATTTTCTTTATAAAAGGACTAAAATCCACTTCGGAATCTATTTATTTTCACCTTCTCATCATTAATGAACTCGACATACTTTAACAACCCCAAAAAATTCTTCTCATATTCTGCCATAGTCATGCTTCCTAGCCTGAGTTCAAAGAACTCCTACATTTTCTTGTCATAGAAATGCTCTGAGATGTACTCCTTCTAGAAGTACTTCTTGAACTACTTCCAAGTGATCCTATTCTCATTAATATTTTCAACTTGCTTTAGTTGATCCCACCACATTGTAGCTTTCCCATGTAGATGGTAGGTGGCAATTCTGGCTTATAGGTTTGATGAATAGTTATGCAATTGAAAATATCTCTTGAGTCCAAGAAACCATGCTTTGACATCATCTTACATTTATTTTTCCCCATCAAAGGAGGGTGGCTTATGCTTCCTCAAATCTCCTTGAAAACTGTCCACTTCTTGTCTCCTTCTTTGGTGCCTAACAGGAGACAACTATGGACTGCTTATGGAATCTTCTGATGCATAAAATGTTCTTATTGAGTAAGGAGGTGAGTGGTGTCTATGAGTTCTTATAACACTTCTCGAATAACCATCTCTTCCACGATCATCTCTTCTTTCAAGAAACCTTCCTTCTTCCCCTATCTCAGAGCCATTCCTTGTTTTCCTCTGCAATTGGTTTAAGCTCTGCAACACTCGAGCATTTATTTGAATTTTCTCTCTCATCAACCTTTCATTGTCTTCCTTGCAGCTCAACACTTCTATTTTCATGATTCTTACAGTTTCTATTAATGTTTCCTTCTCTCCTCTTCCCTTGCATCCATTGGACTTTGTCTCTGTATTACCAACTCTGGTATTCTAGCCTTCAGCCTCTCTGTCATGGATGGAGGCTCCCTCACCTTCTTCCATCTCTCGAATCTTCACTCTAAGATGATATGTTTAAATCTCTTAATTTTTCAAAATGTGCAAGTGACCATTTTTTTAGAACTATGCATATAAAGAAACTTTCCAAACAATAATACAAGTCCTTTTTTTGTTCTTCTTAGTTCATGAAGAATATATTCCCATTCTCTGGAAAAAAATAGTGTCATGTTATCCTTGGATACTACAAAATTTCATTCTCCATAGGCACTTCCCTCAAACCAGGTTTCAATTGACCATGGTTTGAATCCACATCTTAATCCCTTCCTTAGTGCCTCGCTCCATGTTCTTTCACATGGGGCTTGTGTCAGTCACAAACCCATGACTAAGTTACCACCCAAGCCCATTTTTACCTATGCACGGGACTAGGGCTGAGACCAAGTCCTCCGGACTTCGTCCTTCATCTATTCTATATTGTCAACTCGTGTTTCCTCCTAGAGTTACCCTTAGCCGAAATCTCCATTAGCTCTACCACAAGGATTTGACGGTAAATATTTAATCTCCCATTAATTGGATGACCCCGCCCCATCTGGAGGATTCACGAGATCGACGATATGCGACTTAATCAAGTGTTGGAACGAACGAGCCTCTATTAATTTAGCACTCTGGGGGTCCAATAAATTTATTTCCCATGCTGCTCAACTCCCACTGAGTGACAATTTGACGAAGTGTTTACCCTATCCTTCCAATGCTTGATCCAATGGCTGAGAAAGGTTCCAAAGGGATCCTAAATCGATGATCTTCTTGCCTTCACGACTACAGGCTTCGACAATTTTCACTTGTAGACACTTGAAAATCACCAGAGTATCAGGTCTCTGGACTACGAATTTATTTCCGCGTGTCTTATGGAATCAAAGGTCGATATGTACTCTGCCCTTTGGGCCTTCAAGATTTCTCGACCCAACACAAATTGTCACATATTTTTCCTTGAGAGTGCCTAGTCTTCGAACTACACGATCTATCGCCATGTGGAAAAATACTAGAAGTGGACACGTGGCCCAATCAGGAAGGTGACACGTGTCATGTTCTAACTGACATTTCAATCCTCCATAGGTTCAAAACTCATTGACACATGGCACACATCCTATGTGTCCACGTCATCCCAAATGATGTCAGCAAGCCATGCCACTTTGGAATTTCGAGCTTCGAAAGATTTCACCTTAGCAAACTTTGTGTTATAAAAACAGGACCATGGAGCAATAAAATAAAACAAATGTCTATACAAAACACAGAAGATACACAATACAATATAGACATATATTTACGTGGTTCACCCAGTGTGGGCTACGTTCACCAGAGAAATTTCCAGGTCACTAGGAAATCTACCAACACGGATATTCCTTAACGAATGGTCTAGATTAAATCTAGACTTTGGGGTTTCAGATATTTTTCCTCATGCAACATGAGGGCTCGCTTCTCCCCAAGTGACGATCCTCTGAACCGCCACCAAATATACGACTCGCATTTTCTTGCATGCAGATCTAATGGAGGAGACTTAAACCTACTCAACCTTTTTATTCTCCTTCATTGAATGACCCTTGTTCACCTGCCCTCCAATCCAACGATCCTAAATCTCTCTTGATCCCACAGTGGCGATCACTCCCGAATTTGAAAGAGACGATCACGATCCTTCGATCCCTTACAAAGGATATCTAATGTTCTATCTCCTACGTAGACTCTGAAACACCATTCCTCTTGATATTTTCAACTTCACGGTTAGAATTCGATCTCAACCATGAGACTTTGACCAATAGACCTGACCCATACCGGCTTGGTGTTTCAACTAGAAGCTTTGATACCAATCTATAACATACCCTGCTAACCACAGGCTGGGGTACACTACCTTCAAGTCCACCCTTGGGCTTCTTTCTCTTACTGATACCTTTTTAATTTAATAAGGATTCATAAAAGAAAAGAGCTAAAGACATGCACAACAATAACCAATAAGCATGCATATTCTAAAGATTTAATTAAACGATAAGTAAATACATAGTGGAATACAATCATATACAGGTAAATAATACCAAATCAGAGAGCACTTATCTTTATACAGGAAGACACCAACTAGATGCAAATCAAGGACATTCCACCCAACCGTAGACACTATTGTTCCAAATCTCAATAGTAGTGTCACCCCCAAGCCAAGGCTATGAATCCACGAGGATGGTTCCAGAGTTTTACCTGGATTCCTGAACTAGTCATCACTCAAGCTCTCATAAGATTTCCTATCACTCACAACAATCCATGTACCCAACTCTCTTCTACCCAAATTGCACCACCCAAGAGAATGGATCCCCACCCTTCTCTTCCATGTATCCCCTCGAGCAATACTTCTCCTTCTATGGCTCCAGTACAACTGATCCATAATCTCCATGCAAGAACTCTCAGGACTTGCAGTTGTGAACAAAGTTGGACACAGGCCAACGCATATCAAACATGCAGGCCTCAAGTCATGGCTATATTACACTAGTGACTTATACATCCAACAATACCATCACTGCTCTTCAACAGTGAATTTTCCTTTCCTCAAGCCACAATACAAATGAGGAAATATGAATGGGTGATGGAAATGAATGGAGTGAGATATCCACACAAGGTGCGAAACAATGAACAATCGAGTGAATGAAAATGTGTGAGGGAAGAGTGAAGTGACCAGTAGCAGAGTGAGGATCAGAAAATAAGATAGAGAGAGGATGAACCAATGAATGGATGAGCCAACCCCCCCAACAGACCAAGGGTGGGTTTAAGAAATTCATGGGGAATCAATAACCTCTTGGAATATCCCCCAAGAAGATCATGTAACGAATCCACTCCCTTATATAAAAAGGGTAATCAAAATAGGAAGTAAACATTTATCCCCTCAATCCCCCTCTCTTGTGGAATCATAGCCCCCTATAACTCTAGTTCTTGTCCATCTAACATCCAACGATGTATTTATTATTAATAATGATCAAAACATTATATTTCTTGGGCACACTTGCCTTTTAACAATTTTTTGGGCACTCTAGCCTCTCAACAGTGTAACAATACATTATTTAAAATGGGGGTTCAAAACTTGGGGTGTTACAGTGGCATAGCAAAGAGAAAGGGGGTCTCATTACAAGCCAACCTTCTCATTTCTGTGAAATTTTTGTGGATAACATTGTCACCTCTAGTCATCAAGCCAGGACAATGGTGATCAACTCTTCCCTTGAAGAACAAGAGTGTTGAACAAAATTTGGTCATCTTTATTTTCCTGCTCTTGGATTCATAAAATCCTTTGATATCAAAAGAATACATTTTTGAACATTTATAAGTTCATTCTGCAACCCTCAGTCTCAGGTTCGCCACACATTTTTTTGGATCAAAAATATATTTTTGTATGCCTAAGTTACTCAAGATCTTGTCCAGAGGTCTGATTTTGAAGAATATTTCTAAGTACCATGTTCTCCTCTCCTCTCCTACATTAAAATTATACCATACTTAGAATTTTCACTCATCTTCTCTATTTCCATACTTAGTCATATTTCAGTGTTCGCGGGTTTGAACTCTCATCCTCCATTTTTCGTTACCTTCACTTTGCAACTGAAGTTTTGTGATATGCATATAGACCATCAAACTTGTCATGGGTGTTGAGCTGTAAATTATTTCATTCCTCTTTCATGCGAGTCCGACCGATCGTTCCTCAACACTTAGTCTACTTTTGTATCGCGAACTCATAGACTCATTCACCTTACCCTCTACCTACTTAAAGTTTTTTCAAAGTAATATAGCTCGTGGGCGAGTGGACATCGATCATCCTTCACTCCATTAATCACCTCACTCCCCAACCTGCCAAACCATACCCACAACCTACAAACTACCCGCTTGACTTCTTCTACCTACAATTTTCCCTTCACTTACCCTTTCGCCTACTCTCCCATACTTAACCATTATTCCAAAGTCTTCCCCATTTAAACCATGAACCAATAAGAACATTCCACATGGAAGCATTGAATTGTGACACATGAAAACTTGTGGAGGGAGACACGTGGAATACTACTATCAAAGACACATGACAGTATATGAATGGTTGATTCATCAATACTGGGCATGAGGTAGATGATGACGGGATTCCAAAAAAAATTTATTTTATTTGACAATTTTCCAAGGGCCGAATCCTCCAAGCTCCATAATTTATTCTCTTTTTGTGTTTCTTTCTAAATGTATCAAACACTTAGTATTATATATCATGAATAATATAATATCCCAATGCATATGGGATAGACTTTCAAACCAAAAAGTCGAATTTTATGAAGGGAAGCACAAAAATCAATCCAAGGGCTAAGTTTTGCCCATCAATTTTGATCAAAGGTGGTTGAGTATTGATCTTGCATAGGCCATAACGTGAGCTTCGGGTGTAGGAATCACACAAAAGTTATACCGTTGGAAAGATATTTAGACGTAGAATATTATTGTATAGGTTTAAAGTGCTGAAATGTGATATATTGTTCTCAGAAATTAAAATATCAGTCAGCTTCAAATTTTAATGGGCCTACGTGACAACTCAACTTCACGAGCTCATATCTTGTGATCCAGGCGATGGATTTGGGAAAACATTAATAGTTTGAAATGAGAAATTATGAAGAGAAAATTAGAAGGGGTTTACACGGATAAAAAACTAGTTTTCACTTCCAGAAAATTAAATTACAGTCTTCCTCTTTTAATGGAAAATTATTTAAATTAAAAAAAATAAAAGTTTAATTAAAAACTTTTATTAAAAAATGAGAGGGACCCATTTTCAATATACTTATATTGAATATGTGAGTTCATTAATAAGAAATTAATGAGACATTAATTAAAGGGAATGTTCCAAGAATAAACTTGTACGAGAATTTTAAAAGAGGAAGAAAACCCTAACTACTCAAGTAGTTAGAAAATCTCTTCTTAAAAAGAGAAGAGATGCTTCATCCAGGGTCCAAGAATCAGTATTGTCAGAGGGGAAGGGAAACAAATCAGAGAAAGAAGAAGGTATACCCATGGATACAGGAAGGGAAACAAATCAGAGAAAGAAGAAGGTATACCCATGGATACAAAATCAATATCTTCTGATCAAAAGAAAGAAAACTCCATCTTCTCCATTTTCCATATATATATATATATATATATATATATATATATATATATATATATATATATATATTCTACACCACTTTTCATAGTTTTATGCTTGAATCTCAGAGTTGGGAACAAGGTTGACTTGTTGAGTGTTCTTCTTATATTCTTCTAAGATATTTTCTTATATGATCATGGAGTATTTGCAACCACCTATATGGTTGTCAAATATTTTTTAATGAAGAACATCTTTCATAAATAAAACTCCACAAAGAATTGCTTCGGGGTTGATCTCGACTGTTATTTGTAACCCTGTTTTCAAAATATAAAGTATTTGAGGTTGACCTATCAAATTATATTTTGATCTTGATTGCAGTACTCTGTTAAAATTATTTGTGATGATAAAATCATTCTCTCCTATGAATAAGATATTGATGTATTTATATATTGTTAAGAAAATTGTGTGTGATCCTAATCACAATTTTATTATGATGTTGAATCTCTCCTTCAATATTTTCTTTTGCTGAACATACATATTGTACTTAGGTTATTGAAGAACCATTTTATTTCATAATATCAAGAAATAAAGGTTAAGGGTTTTCCTTCCTATCACTCTTCTAATCCAAGATATCATGGATATATATTTTAGTCCAAGAGGAGTACCACCTCTCTAAAAATTAAGGGGGACTAATGTCCTCATGAGGTTGCAGTTTCGGTCCTGACAGATTCAAGTGTCAAAAATTTTGGCGACTCAACTAGGGAACGATTTATTTTCAATATACTTGAGGAAACAAAAATCTCCATGGATCAAATTTTGGAGAAGAAGATTCAAGAAAATTGTTGCTTATTTTAGGCATAACTCACCTTTTCTGTAATTTCAAAAAGAAACGAGAAGCACCAAAGATTTGAGAGACTGAACTCCCTGGAAAAATTCAAAATGAAGGGTTCCATTCATGTCATTATGCTTCTTTATATTCTTCATCAATCCCATCAGTGTCTTTTCAAGACTTAACAAAAGGGAGAAATACTCAAAGAAGGAGACGATTTTATAATACCCCTTTAAATCTACCAGAAATAGACTTTCAAATGCCCAATATTCCTATTGAATTTTTTTCTACATTCTTTGGGGATGCTTCAAAAGATGCAGAGAAACACTTGATTAATTTTAAAGGTAAATTTTATGATTTCAACCTCACTGAAGACAATGTTACATGTAGATTATTTCTACAAACTTTAAGAGATGATTCTCTTGAATGGTATAGTTGATTATCGTCTAACTCCATTACTAGTTGGGATGTGTTAGAAGATTTATTTGCAGAAAAATTTATCCCAAAAGTGCATTCATATGTTTTTGTTGATGTTTTAAATGTTGCTACCCACCCACCCTCTCCCACATGGACACAAAAGGATGAAATGAATTATTTAAAATATCATGAAACACCACAAGATTTTTCTGAATCAAATCGTGTTGCTGAGAATGAAAGAAATAATTCCAAATACTGATAAAAGGATATAAGCATCTCATATACTCCATATGAGGAAGAAATTAAAATGTCTCGACTGAATATGCAAGAAGAATTTAGTCAAAATAAAGAACAATTGGTGGAAGAAAACAATTTTGAGAATAAATAAGATAGTCATTGCATAGAACAAGACCATAGCCAAGACATCGCCAATGAAATTGAGGAGCCTCCACCAAATAAACAAGAAGATTTCAGCCTTGTAATAGATATTGAAACATCACAAGAGAACTTGTAGCAAGAAGAATTGGTGGAAGAAATGAATCTTGAGAAGAATGATGAGCAAGATCGCATTTATAATAAAGAGGAGTATTTTCAAGATATTTTTGATGAATTGAGAACCTTGGAAGTGGTTGGAAATAAGGAAAAGGATGAATGTATTCTTATGTTGGAAACTCCTTAGCCAACCAAAGACAATAGTATTATTGAGTAGCCAAGAATTGATTTCATTGAATTATGGTTCCAGAGAATTGTCGGCCAAATAACACAATTAAATCTTCATCGTACTTGGTATAATTTTTCTCCAGTACATATTGAGAGAGAACATGACTCATTGGTACAAGTCCCAACATATCTAAAAATTTTGGAGTTCATTCCACAAATTAGATCAATGCTTGAATGGATCCATTGGAAATATTCTTACACCTAAGGTGCCTCTTTATTTCAAGTAAGTTAGGGTAGGTAGATCATGTATGCACATATTTTATTTCTAATTTCAAGTTTTGAACAATAAGAAAGTCTTTATATTGAGGTTTGAAGATAACTCCATGAAAGAAGAAGAATTGCAATATGGTATTTTGAAGATGACTCCATACCCCAATGGAGAAGGTATTTGGTCTTGAGATTTTGGTGTTCCCAGCAACCCACAGGTGGTCATTGTCCCGCAGTTGGAGCTAGTTGTTGAAAAAAAAAAATCATTTATATTTTCCCTCTCTTGGATTCATAAAATCCTTTGATATCAAAATAAGACATTTTAAAACTTTTATAAGTTCATTCTGCAGCCCTCAGTCTCAGGTTCTCCACACACGTTTTCAGATCAGAAATTTGTTTATGTATGCCTAAGTTACTCAAGATCTTGTCCAAATTTCCGATGTTGAAGAATATTTATAAGTATCATGTTCTCCTCTCCTCTCCTACATTAAAATTCTACCATACTTATTTTTTTCACTCAACATATCTCTTTCAATACTTAGTCATATTTCAATGTTTGCGGGTTCGAACTCTCATCCTCCATTTTCTGTGACCTTCACTTTGCACCTGAAGTTCTGTGATCTACATCTCGACCATCAACCTTGTCATGAGTGATGAGATCCAAAGTATTTCATTCCTCTTGGATGTGAGTTCGACCGATTGTTCCTCAACACTTAGTCTACTTTTGTATCGCGAACTCACATACTCATTCACCTTACCATTTCCCTACTTAAATTTTTTTCAAAGTAATATAGCTCACAGGCGGGTGGACACCAGTCATCCCTCACTCCCTTACTGATATCACTCCCCAACCTATGATTTTCCACCTATGATTTTCCATTCACTTACCCTTATACCTTCTCTCACATACTTAACCGTTATTCCAAAGTCTTCCCCATTTAAACCATGAACCAATAAGAACATTCCAGATGGAAGCATGGAATTGTGACACATGACAACTCATGGAGGGAGACACATGGAATATTATTATAAAATTCACATGGAAATGTATGAATGGTTGATTCATCAATGACTAGGCATGAGGCGGATGATGACGGGATTCCAAAAAAATATTATTTTATTCGACAATTTTCCAAGGGCCGAATCCTCCAAGATCCATAATTTCTTCTCTTCTCATGCTTCTTGCTAAATGTATCAAACACTTGGTATTATATATCATGAAGAATATATTATACCAATACATGCGGGATAAAATTTTAAACCAAAAAGTCGAATTTTATGAAGGCAAGCACGAAAATCAATCCAAGGGCTGAGATTTGCCCATCAATTTTGATCGATGGTGGTTGAGTATTGATCTTGCGGAGGCCATAACTTGAGCTCCGGGTGTCGGAATCGTGCAAAATTCATACCGTTGGAAAGGTATTTCAATGTAGAAGATGATGTTATAGGTTGAAAGTGATGAAAGTTAATAAATTTGTCTCATAAATTAAAATATCAGTCAACTTCAAATTTTAATGGGCTTGCGTGACAACTCAACTTCACGAGCTCATATCTTGAGATCCAGGCTATGGATTTGGGAAAAATTTATATCGTTGGAAATATGAAACGATGAAGAGAGAATAATAAGTTGTTTTCATGGATAAAAATTTGGTTTTCACTTCCAGAAAATTAAATTACAGTCCTCCTCTTTTAATGGAAAATTAATTAAATTTAAAAAATAAAAGTTTAATTAAAAACTTTTATTAAAAGAGGAGAGGGACCCATTTTCAATATACTTATATTAATGACATGAGTTCATTAATAAGGAATTAATGAGGAATTAATTAAAGGGAATGTTCCAAGAGTAAACTTGTATGGGAATTTCAAGAGAGGAAGAAAACCCTAACTACTCAAGTAGTTAGAAAATCTCTTCTTAAAAAGAGAACATAGGCTTCATCAAGGGTCCAAGAATCAATATTTTCAGAGGGGCAGGGAAGAAGATCAAAGGAATAATAAGATACATCCATGGATACACAATCAAGCTTCGGATCAAAAGAAAAAAATCTCCATCTTCTCCATTTTTTTTTATATATAGTCTTCTACACCACTTCTCATAGTTTTATGCTCGAATCTTAGAGTTGGGTGTTGAGGAGAAAATATGAAATGATATTACTCAAGAATTTTCAGATATTACTTGGATAAATCAAGATAGATGAGAATATCACCCTATGTTTACAACCATCAAAATTTGTTTCCTAATACACAAGTATTGATTACGAGTGCTTAAGATGATGTTTTTATAAATGAAAGTTTGCTGAAAAATTCAATATTTATTTAATTTTCTGAATATAACAGATGTTGAAATAAATATAGAGACAAAAGTAAAAACACCAAGTCAATAATCAACACACATGAGACATAAAGAAATCATTTATTCCATTCCAATTTATCAAAAGAATCGTTCTCTTCACAAAATTCCCTGAGGAAGTTTGGACCAAAGTCAAACTTAGATGCCCCCGATGAAAACCATACAAAAGGACTTCTGATAGAAAGTAAAAAAATGAACTTTAAAAGCTGGATCAACTTGCCACATATTGCTTCCCTCTTGACTCTACACAATAGCCTTTATCAGTCATGAAATTTAATTCACAAACAAAAAATTCTACATAGACTATCAAAGATAGATCAACACCTTTGAAAAACAAGTGTTTGAATGATGTAATTCATTCTTGAATCTTGTTGTCTACAATAGGAACCTACTATAATAAAAGATAATTAGGCTTTCAATGAATTAAAGAATGAATGAAAACTAAATTATCTCAATAAAATTCAATATCATACCTTAGTATGCTTCTCCTTCTATTCTCCTCTTGTTCTTCCTTTTCCTTTTTCCTTTAAGCAATTAAAATTAGTTTAAGTAGTTGAAATACTTCTTTAGTTACATTAACCAAAACTCAACCAACTTTATAGTTAATGGTGAAAAGTAATAAATCATAATAAGGGTTTTAATAAATAATAACTAGTAGGTGGGACCCCTTGTGACTCCCTTTAGTTTTTTAACAAGCATAACACAACTAGTTAATCAATCAAACACATCCTTCCTTTTGGCTCCCATCATTACTCTCATATTTTGACAATTTATAGCAATGATAATTGAAATTATTTCCAAAAATATATTATCCATATATCCAAAAATAGTGTCTTGTCCAAAATTTCATAAGTCAACTGTTCTCAACAATGAATAAATAAAAACACTTAAAACCCATATTTTCCACTTTGGGAGGCAATCTTTCCCTGGTTGTTTTTTCACCTTTTGATCTCTCTAAATTTTCCTTAGGGTGTGTGGGGCCTTTAGGCCTAATCTCACTAATAACATGAGAGAAATCATCTCTCAAATGCATGCAGGAGGACAGGGATTTGGTAGAGTCATTTGAGGGTAAGGAAGGGGAAGCAACAACTTTTTCTTTGTCAGGAGCATGGTGGGCCTCGGTTTTTAACCTTTTGCTTGCATGGGAAGACTGTATTGGTGAGTGGGCAGGGGAATCTTGGACAATTTGATTAACAGGTGGAGGAGCAAGTATAGACAAGTTAGACCAACCACAATGTTTGGATACTATTGGGTGGACAATCTCTTGACATCCGTCATTTTCAGGAACTTCAGGTTGTAGTGAGACATGAGGGGACACTGGTATACCAGGGACATGTGGGGCTTGGAAGTGAGGCCTTTCTGTCCTAGGTTGGACCACTCATTTCCCAATCCAGTTAAAAAATCCATCTTGGAATAACTGGCCCAACTCTTGTGAGTCTGCATCAAAATGTATAGAGAACCTTGGCCTTATAGGGCCCCTATTCCAATTGACTCTTCCTCTATTACCCCGACCATGGTTACCTTTACTAAAAAATATCATTCCTGTATGCATTATTGAATATCAAATAGATTCTTCAACAACCATACATGACATCTCTTTTAAATATGAAAAAAAATTTGGATCAACAATACATCAGACTCATGCAATCCAATCCATACAAATCGTTTAAATACTTGTCAATGAGCAGGGGGTGAATAAGGGTTCTGGGATATGTGAGACATTGTAGTGAGTGAAAAGTGTTAAAATGAGGGGGGATAGATCATGATTAGTGATAAAAAAATCATCAACAATCAATTGTATCATAAATCAAAAGAATACATCACTGTAATTCATATTTGTGCGATCCTTTAATTGCCATAATACATAATTTATCTTATCTATAATTTAATTTTAAGAACAGGGAGTGGATAGTGAATATGGGAAGGCGAGAGGACTTGTAATGTGCGGAAAGTGAAAGAATGGTAGGGAAAAGGATGAATATTGTTCATAAAACAAAATAAGTGATCCATAAAAACAACTTTGTATTCAATACAAGGATACTAGTACCAATTAACAATTTTTGTGTGTCAAAAATATTCATTGTCCCACATCCAATTTCTTCAAAATTATCAATTAACATAGTGTATAATCATACTCAGAATCACTATGCCTTTCAACAGTCTTGTCAAGATAATAGTTTTTTTTTTCATTTCTTTTCTTTTCATTTAAACAAAATCAAAAGAAACACACAGTCACATTGCTCCATCGCTATCCATCATACATCACTATAAAATATCAAACATTGTCCATAATTCGCAATCGCCCAAGTAAAACATATACACAAGCCTTTTTTTTCCAAATTGAACAGACTTTTAAAAGCTTGCTTGATTCCATGCCTTTTCATAAAACATTGCAATGAAACCATAATACAAAACCCAAGTTTCATCATTGGTGGTGCAATTTAAATCAAACATGCACGATACCTCCATAATCCATACATAGTAAACATTGGAATCAAAATCATCAATTTCCAGAAATTTCCATGATCTCGATCGGGAATAGTGAAACACACAACAATTACCAATTCGCAATTCGCACCAAACTATAGGAACACAACGATCCAACGCATAACAAAAAAGAGGCAACCGTCTGACTATACATTACCATTGACTCCCAATCAACCAATTTAATAAAAAAATGAGATAGGTTATCTATGTAACTGTCATAATAAAAGGAGGAAGCCCCTTGACTATATACCAATTCTCATCCCCAATTAAAACTTTCCAACAACTAAATCAAACATAGACGAGATAATACTCAAAGAAACTATCATAACCACTCAACCAATATATGATAGTCAACAAGAAGTATGGAGTGACATGCATTTATTTCACATCACTTTCATATTCCTCTACATTCCATTTCGAAGTACATGACAACCAACGATCACCAATACCATTAACCATGCCATTAATTCCAACCATTGAAACTTGCAACATATTGGTTTCCAAATGCGCCACCCAAAATCCATATTAACCATTACCAAAACATAACATACCTATATCAAATGCACCCAATATAACTCAAATACAATTCGCATAGCCACTAACCATTGCTAGTTAGGATTAACACTAACTTTCTCCATTTAAATTGCATGTGACTTCTTTTATAACCCTATAATTTATAGGATCAACTGGTGACTGAAAATGTTTATCCTTTTATTATTTTGGTTGCCAAATGATTTTTCATTCTGCAAATAATTTGAGAAAAAAGAAAAAGAAAAAGGAAAAGAAAAGAAAGAAAAAGAATAAAAGAGGGCATAAAAGCAATTGGATAGAGTCCCATGCAATAACAATGACTTGGTCCATACATTTTAAACATGGCCAAGTCCTTTTAAATTGATGTTGATAGGAGTAGCGAATAAGCTTGGTTAAATTGTTTAATCTTAGCCAAGAAAATTAGGATAGCTAGTGAATAAATTTGACTAAACTGCCTAATCTTGGTCAAATAACCCCAGGATAGAGTAATTTCATAGTCCAACAGTTTAATCTGGGATAAATGTCATAGGTAATTAGGTTAGAGCATAGGGTAGTTTTCTTTATCTCAATAAAACAGGCATGATGATCGATGTTGAACCCTATCTTTGATGTTTGAAAGTTGAATGTCTAACCCCATGGTGATAAAAATAGGGAAAGATTGGACAAACCAACTTAAAGTGCTTATCCTAAGTTTTTAAAGAAAAAAATGAGTTTGCACTCACAGATGAAAGACAATGCATAGATAAATGGTTGAGGTGATGGCGCTGAGAACTACGGTTGATAATCTTTTCCGCCCCCCCTCGATCGTTCTACCTTTAATAGTAAGGGGGGGGGTCTGGAATCATGTATAATGAAGGTGTGCATCTGAACAGCTAAGGCATCGGTGCCTAGATCCACGGTTGATATTGAATTCCAGACCCCCCCGACCGTTCTGCTTTTAATGGGGGGGGGGGGGGTCCAGAATGTTTCTCAAACATCACGCTCAGATCTACGATCCAGTGGCAGGTGCATCGATGGATGACTGCTGGTATTTTTCAGACCCTCCCCGCCTCGATCGGTCTGCTTTTAACAATAGGGGGGGTCCGGAATGGAGTTTTTTTTCTGGTGGGACCCCTCCTCTATGTGGAATGAATATATTGCTCCATACTCTTGCCACATACCACTTACCACTTTCTGACATACCCCCCGTCACCCCATGACATCATTTTCCACTTTTTTCCCTAAAGATCACATCTCATAACTTCATCAGTCCACTCCCCCTTGTTCACACGTTACAAGTTCCTTCATCATGGTAAATTTTCAATCAACACCCTCCACGTCACCCTGTCATACTTGTCATTTGTTTCTACCTACCATCTCATGCTCTAAAGGACCTGTTGGCCATTTATTACTGGCTAACTTATCCATTAGCCTACTGATCTATCTCCTGCGCCCAATGAGTATCCGGTTTCTTAAAACTACCCTTTTTCCTTCATTCTCCCATTGTTTACTTTGTCCATCGCACCAAAGAATTTTTCCCTATCTCATCTCCATTTCAGTCAACCATCCAAAACCACAATCATCCCCACTAACGTTTTGTTTGACTTGGAGGTATCTTCACAGTGATGGCGCCAAAATCAAAGAAAGCAGAAGCCGAGGAAAATCCTTTCCTCCCACCTCCTGCCGACCTTGACAGGATCCATTTGGCCGACAAAGATCATTTAATCACAAACACCATGTGCGAATTTGACTTTGCGTATTTTCAGTCATGGCTAAAAGATATTTTCTTAGCTCAGAGCAATGAAATTGGGCTTTGGGAATCCAACCTTGCTCTGTATCGTTTCCCCCAGGTTCATCATTTCCCTGAATTCTCCCTCAAATGCCATGTTCATTACATCCCCAACCAGAGAGCCATACTATCTTCATCGGGAGAAACTCTTTTCTTCATCACACCTAAGGCCATTTATCAAATGATGCAGATACCAAGAACTGAATCCACCTCCCCTTTGAATCTCGAAGCCATCACGGAGATGTACCAGAAACTATCATTCCCTCAGAGAGCCCATATTTTCGAGATTTTCCTCCCTTAGGCTGCTCATCTCCCCAAGACATATCCCTCTACCATTCTTTCCTATTCTCAGTAAAGGTAAACCAAATCATTTCGTCGCTCTATGCTCTGCTGGGTTATTTTTCTGACCAATGGGTGGATGAACCCATATTGGGTTTTCTGTCTATTTTCTCCACAGAAGAAAGACCCACCACGCAGTTCGACTACAACACTTTCACTACTACATATTGTAAAAATTCCGACGTTTTATTTGCGGCGTTATGGACAAAATTGTCCATATTGTCACAAAATAGAGAAAATTTATAAAAAAAAAAATTGATGTTGCCCGATAACGTTGCAATTGCCACGTTAACGTCGCAATTGCCACGTTAACGTCGCAATTGCGACGTTTTCCACTGGAACGTCACTCTTGCCACGTTTTCCACTGGAACGTCGCAATTGCCACGTTAACGTCGCTCTTGCCACGTTTGTGAAGATGTATGTCGCAATTGCCACGTTAACG